>JANHGB010033873.1:62500-63818 GCA_026283785.1 Coracopsis vasa
TTCCCTTTGCTGAAAACTACTTAAAAATCCTCACCTAACAAAACAGTCTGTTGGCATGGATAGCCAATAGTATGAGGTTTGGCTGCTTTCCTGCTGCCACACAAGGTTGTTGTTATCTAACCTAATTTATGTCTTCCAGTCAGCTTTCAGCCTCATTCCTCGTCCCAATTGCAGAAATATGTAGAAGCTCCAAATGAGATAGCTATGATAAAAATGAATTCTCTGCTTGAGACAGCTGCTCTGGTTTGCTGTGCTATATGTACAACATCATTCATTGTTGGCTACAAATTTATTTCCTTTTTTAATCCACACCTCCCCCAGTTTTTTGCCCCCCAAAATAATTTTGAACTTGCGGTGTGCCCTTGTACTTATATAAACTTTAACAAGAGAACTGATAGTTCTTGACTGAAGAAATCTAGTGCAACACCTTACAAAAAAATTTATTGATAACGTAGCGTAGATAATATAATCTTGAAGCCTTGTGAAGAAATGTATTAAAGATGACATCCTTTCAACAAATTTCCATTGCAGACATGTACAGTGGAGTGAAAATAAAATTGAGTGGGATATATAAATTTGGTGTATAAAAGATGAAAGGTTATAATGAAAAGACAATGAAGAAAAATGTGTCTTTTGAGAAAGCTGTAAGACTGAGGGAAATGCTAAACTTTCCCAACTGGCTGTATTTGTCTATATTGAACTTGACATGTATGTACCATTCTTGGCAAGACTTTGGGATTTATAAGGAAGATTAAAAATCCTAAAGAGTTTCCTTGTGGAAAGCAGAAGGCAAGCGGTAGTATTTCTGAGGAATTCCCATGTAGCTTTTGATTCAGGTGTACGTTTAGCTACCTTGGTGTGTGTTATGGACCTGGCATCTGCATGAAGCCGGCTTCTGTTTATGTGTCGGGGTGCCACACCTATAGAAATCAATTGTCTTGCTGTGCAGCACTGCAAAAGTTTTTTTAACTATATAAGATTTAAAAATAACAATGTTAAAATCATATTTTTTAAGGAAAATTTACAAGATTATAAAACAATAATTATTATTGGTACTGTATTTTGCAGTAAGAATTTTTCAGTGGGTGTTTTTGTCATCCTGTCTAGCTTATAAAGATGGCTAATAAGCCAATCCAATTTTTCCTAGGCCAGAAACTTTTGAGAGATACATTTTTCCTGTAACTTTTTCTATATACTCTTACTAAATCCTCCGATCAGTTCTTCTGGGCAATCTGTTCTTTTTCTACTCAGATGGAATGTCCTCTTCCTTGTTCATCTTTTTATTCACTGTAATTTGGGCCCTGGGGTGATGCATGGT
>JANHGB010033874.1:0-10131 GCA_026283785.1 Coracopsis vasa
GACATCATGGACCGGATGGACTCAGCAGCTTTACAGGGATTGGTCCATGCACTAAAGAATGATCTCTCTCTCTCTCTCTGTGGATGTATATATATGTACATATATAAGAGATAAGTGATGGTATATTGAAAATGTGGGATCTGAGCATGACGAACAATGGTATGGAATAAGGGGTGGATACTGTCCTGGCTTCAGCAGTGGCAGTCATTTTTTCTCCTTCTTAGCAGCTGGTGCAGTGCTGTGTTTTTGACTTTTGGCCTGGGAACAGTGCTGATAACACTGATGTTTTTAGTTGGTGCTCAGTGGTGTTTAGCCTGACCAAGGACTTCCTGAGTCTCACACTCTGCCAGGGAGGAGGGGAGGCCGGGAGGAAGCAGGGACAGGACACCTGACCCAAACTACCAAAAGAGGTATTCCACACCATAGCACGTCATGCCCAGTATATAAGCTGGGGGCAGTTACCCAGAAGGGCTAGATCACTGCTCAGGTCAGGCTGGGTATCGGTTGGCAGGTGGAGCGCGGTTCTATTCTCTTCCCTTGTTATTTCCTTTATCATTATTATTATTGGTGGTAGCAGTAGTGATTTGCATTATACCTTAGTTACTGGACTGTTCTTATCTCAACCTGTGGGAGTTATATTCTTTCGTTTCTCCTTCCCATCCCTCCAGGAGCAGGGGGAGGAAGGGGGCGAGTGAGAGAGAAGCTGCGTGGCTGGGCTTAAACCACGACAGATCCATAAAACACTGCCTTCAAGACAACTCCTGCTTCATCAGTTATTTTTATTCATTCTTACTACACAAAATCTGAGCTGTTTTGGTTGATAATGTGGAGGCTCCTCCTTGTGCGCTACAAGCAGCTCCCATTCCTCAGGTTTCTGCATACACAGAACTGCAATCTAGCATGCTAACAGATTCAGGTTTTTAATTAGTACCAGTAGGGACTCTGTATGGACAGCACATCAGAAATCCAGATAATTAACTGTCAAGGGAAATTATCTCTTCAGACTTTCTCAACCTGCACTTGGCCTTTTTTTCCCCCCGAGGTGTTAAATTATTGTTGCTTGCACACGTATTTTTATACCCTTTTTTCAACTACAGTTGGTTCATCCGACATTCCTCAACTGAAGGAAACCTTGAGCTAAAACAAAAAGCTGGTCCAGTGTGGTCTTTAAAAAAGCACCACCCTTGCAAGATCTCAACTGTGAGGTACACCATTTGGAAACCTTTAACATAAAGCTGAAGACTGGATCGTGGAAAAGAAGTATCAAGTGTTATGTAATGTTATTTACAGTAATTCAGTACAGACTTCCATGGTGAGGCAGAAAACATTACATGCTGTTCAAATGCTTATCTGTGGCAACCCCCCAACTTCAAGAAAGTACAATTTAAATACATATTAATTAAGACTAGCCTCTTTGGTAGAGATACTGCTAGCACAAATAAAAATCTCTAAGTAACTTGCAGAGATCTTTCACATCTGCAAAAAAAGTTAACTAATCCACATCACTGAAACAGAGCAGGGGGGATGTATCTTGAGCATGCACACAGAGCGTACTACAGAGGGGTACCTGCAGAGCCAAGGTTACCTTGACTGCACGCATGATATGGACTCATGTGCTGCTGATATTCCCACGCTTGCTGGTGCCTGGGTAGCAGTTTCCCATGGAGCTCTCAGTGCCCATCCCAGCACCCCCATATGCCCCGCACATGCAGCCTAGGCCCTGCTCTTCTATGAAAGCACAGGGAGATCGGAGATACATGCTTTGATGCTGCGGCATCTGGACTTGAAAGGGCAAAGGGCTGATCTGTCCACCCTTTGTATTTTTTCCATAAATATACTTATCACCCCTATCTTACGTTCACACAAGTAAGAGCGAGCAAGTGTTTAAATATTACACAGTTTTCTGTGTACAGCAAGGCACCTCTGCATTCATAACTGCCATCTGAAGGTCAGCACCCTGCCTGCTACCCAAACTGGAGCCATACCAAAAGCGGGAAGTAAGGAGGCAGCACCCTAGCTAACCTGAGGACATCCAACTTCAGCATCAGTCCACCATCTTCGCAGGGGGCATCTCTAGCGCCACACCAAGACCCACATCCACAACTGGGTACTTTTTGCCTGGACCTCACAATTGTCCATATGAAAATATAGGGGCATGTCAGAAGAACCCAGGTGTAACAAGCCTTGTTTTTTAATTTTTCCAAAAGAAAGTAAAAAAAAAAAAGATTTCAGGGAAAAGTAACAGAAGGAGAAAAATTTTAAAATACATTCTCTTATTTGATACTACTGCTTTGTTGTTATGCTGTATCTATTACTCTGCTGAGAGCAGGCCCATTTATCTAAATCCATCTATCGAAACACACACACTCCCTTTGTTTCTTTTTTCTTTTTAAAAACTTAATTGTTCCTAGACCACAAGTGAGGAAATTACACACATCCCTGCTTGTTTCTGGCATGAAAATTCAGCACAGGAAGGATGCATCCCTGCTCCCCAGTTTCTAAAACTATACTTGTATATTAGTCTCTCTGGTTTGTTTCTTTGCTCTTCTGATATTCAACAGAGTGCTTTAAATGATTAAGTACACCACCAAATGCTGTGACAATCTATATAAAGTTTTAGTAAGATCATTACATAAATAAATTGTAGAATGAAATTATGTTGAAATTAATTCAGTGAAAAAGCAGACTAATAATCTCCTAAATAAAAGAAGCAACAACACTGCAGTTAAATCATGAATCATTTTAAAGGTAGCTTAATATACAATTTTGGACTCCCAGAACTTCCAGAGCACCTCAATAGAATAACTGTCTTTTATGCCTCCTTTTTCATATAATAGGGAGGAAAAAGAGGCAATCTCTCATCTCATCCATCATCAGCGTTTTTCTAACATAGAAGAAACCTTATCAGCCATAAAGACGCAAGTAGACCAGCTGTCATATCCATGATGAATCTTTCAAGTAAGGAAAAATGCTGGAAATAACATGCCAGGGTACCCATCTGCTAGAATTTGCCCAAGAGGGTGACAGATGAATCTCCCAAATTCTATAAATGAAGTACTTCTGAAACACACTCTTCAATCCACTCACAGATACCAAACTCTGAGGAATTGCTGCTTTCAGTTCCACAGCATGGATTCAGAACCCTCAGGTGAGAAACAGGTGAGTCAAACTCAACTGCAAGAACCGAGGAGTGAAAGTGAAACGAGAAAAGCAGAGGAGACAGCAGTGTACAGGGGTAACAGTGCCAGCATAGAGAAACCAGCCAGTGCCATGGGTCACTGCTCAGTTCAACCACCACAGACACTTATTTCCAGACTTTAGGGGGGCTTGCTTGTTGGGAGGTTTGGGGTTTTTTTTCCAGGGTTTTTGGCTGGTTTCTTTGGTTTGCTGTGGGTTAGGCTCATTTGGTTTGCTGTATTTTGGGGGCGGGCCTGTAGGTTTTTGTTTTGTTTTCCTGTTTTCTTAAACCTCATTAAATTAGACTTACAACTGTAAAACACCCAGTTCTGGTCATTTTTTACTGTGGAAGAACATGAACACTAGATGCAGGATTTAATAGCTTTATTATTCCTCCTTTCCTAAATCTTGTTATTAAGACATCAGAACTTATGAAAATTTCCACAATACTAGAAAGGGTTCATAAAGAACTCATAAAACAGACTTGGCTACAGACAGTTTTAATACATCTTGCAGGAACATGTGCTGTAGATAAGGAAACTCACTTGTAAAAACAGCTTTGATGAGGTATCTGCATGCAATAGTTCATAGGCACAAACAATAAAAGGAAATGATGGATTATACTGGTAAAGTTACGTAATCACCAGTTTGGGCTTTAAAAACATGCTTCAGAAATATTACAGATTATGTGATACTGCAATCAAGGTGTTCTGGAAGAAAATCGGGAATTGTCAATTCTAACTGGATTGCAAATCTAAACTGAGATCACAACCTTCACATTCTGCTTGTATTCACCAGCATACAAAATATTCTATTTTTATTAGTGCACACTCTGAAGATACTTCTTATGTATTTACATATCTACTACTGAAACCATATTGCAACTTGAATTTTTGCTATTGCAACCACACCTTAGTTTCCAACTTCTATTTAAACTTTCACTGCTTCCATAACAGATTTGTCCTCATCTGTTAAGGAAAGAAACCTCCCCACTAAACATGAAATTAGGGTTTTAACCAATGTTATTGAAATGACTGTATTGTCTAAATGTGTTTCCATGCATTTATTCTGTCTATTCAGTGCATTAAGATGAATATAGTTTAGCACATGCCAAATGCCAGAACTATGTACACAAATCAAAGCTCTGCCAGA
Organism: Coracopsis vasa; assembly: GCA_026283785.1. Classification (NCBI taxonomy): domain Eukaryota; kingdom Metazoa; phylum Chordata; class Aves; order Psittaciformes; family Psittacidae; genus Coracopsis; species Coracopsis vasa. The sequence continues at coordinate 4,330 of JANHGB010033874.1, forward strand.
TAGAAGACTCACTTCCTTTAAGGACAAACCATACGTATTTTATATAGAAACAGATGTCTGCTTATTTACCAGTGTATAGCACAAAGCTGTATCGATGGCTTTTAGTATAAAAACCTACTATGAATAAATTTGGGGGTAAGAAAACACCAGTAATATATTTTTGCATGTATCTCTTCATGAGAGCTTATATGATGTGTGCTTTAAAAAAAACATAGATAACTACATTTTCTATTATTCCTGGTCCTCTTTCTCTTGCTTTTCTGAAATAGAAACCTGCTAAGCAAGCCCACTTCCATGTTAAAAATACAACTGAATGGAGAGATTAAAACCAAACCCCTCTAACTTTCTGAATCGTGCTACACCATGTTTTTTCCAGCAAAGACTAGCAGCCTTTACCTAGCATGTTAGCTGTTAGGGGCAGTAAATGCCTGTACAGGAGAGCAATTTACATTATGACCAAAACCTTGCAAAAATAAAGCAAGCAGACAGGCAGAAAATACCCCACAATCAAGAGGCAGCAAGCTGAGCAGAGAAATTGCCTTGTGAATTTAGACTTGGCTATGTGTTGCATGAGAGGAGGAGGTACCTTTTGAATTCTTTTGGGAAAATAACTTCCAACATGCAATTTGGTACCAATGGCACAAAACAAATCTCATCTACTTAAATACTGGATGGGAAACTGCATTGCTTAGAACCATTATATACACAGTTTAAATTAGGGAACTGAAAGAATCTGTGCAACAGGGTAAAGATACCAATAAATGACAATGCTAGAAACAATAGGCACAAGTAAAAATACTGTGGAAGCAAGTGTTTGTTCCTTTTGCACTGTCATGAAACAAAGGATGTTAAGTACATTGTTTTACACATGAGATAAGAAAGGTTATGTAACGACATAAACCAAATCCAAAGCTATAATCTCCAGCTTTCCTTCTCGATCTAAACTGTTTGACTGGCTTTTGACTCAACTCCCACGTTCTTTCTCATAGGCTTACATAATTACTACTCATGACCACTATAATTTATAGCTGTAGAAGCTTATCTCAAGACAGAGTTAAGGCTGAGAGCCTAGGCAATTAAGTACAAAACATTACAGAGATATTAGAATTATTTCAAACAATGGTGCAATCTGTGTGCTACTGCTATCTAACAGCAAAGGGGAAGCTTATCAAGTCTTCAGCCATTCATGCTTGTTGATGCAGAACTTGAGAAGCCCTGGCTTTGTGTATGCGAGAAGGAAAACAAAAATCTCACATCAAAAAGAAAGTTATTCCTGTGCCAATCATAGCAAAAAAAAGTACTTCAAATGCATTACATCAGGAATTCATTACTGACATCAACACATTTGTGTTACAGACCCACAAATGTTCTGTACAGCTTTTCTTTACGTTCAAGTTTTAGAGTACTGAATATTGAATCTTTCTTGTCGCCCAAGATAAGGAAATGTAATAGCACTAGCACGGACATCTCCAGGGCCTTATCCATCTCAAACTAACCCTCACCTGACAGTTATTCCTCAAGCATGTATGCACCAAATAGGTTTTTCTTCTGGTGGAAAGCTTTTTTAAATGCAGAACATGAACAGCTACTAACAAGTACATGCATCACCTCTGAGAGCTAACTTGCTCTTCCTTAAATAGGAAAATTACATTAAAATTATCTTTATTCTAAAAATAGAGATAAAATATTTTTAAAAGATATAGCTCATGATTAAATTATTACAAAGACTGGGTCAGTATGTAAATCTCTGAGAAAAGCCTAAAAGTCAAAAAAAACCCCAACACTTTGCTAATTTGAAATATCTGCTATGTGAGAATTGACTGTAGCTACATTCAGTTTTAAATAACTATAGTTTGTTCCAACTCCTTTCTTGTATACATATACAGAACCCAAGTTGCAAATAGATTCCCAGAAGGCGTGCAGCCAGGTTAAACACTTGTTGTGAACAAGAGCAGTGTTTTGGAACATACTTCACACAACAGCTGATACCAGTACTACCAACACATTCACTTAACGCTTCATTTACGTAAAACTCAAGAGGGTTATCATTTGCTAGAAAAACTAGCTGCTGTATCTGGTGTGGAACAAGAGGCCACAGCATAAGCTGAATCTGAAAACAAAACAAGTTCTTACCCTCATGCCAAGTACCAAAAAGCCAATCTCTTCCATCAGCGGGTACTTGCTGACCTGCTGTTGTATCTTCTCAGCTGAAGCATACGGATCATAACTTTTCTGACCTATTTTTACATCCATTATGCAAGGCTTTTTAAACTTACGGGTCACATCTTCCAGTTTTAGATACGTATCTGTTAAAAAGACAAGACTTGCGTAAACAGTGGGTCAAAGCAAATAATTACATAGTTTCTGCTGAGCTTCTGTGGAAGAAGGAGAATATTTTAAGGCTTAAGATCACATGAGTTAAGATTCAAATTTGTCTCTGAACACAGACTAAATCACAGTCATTGACACCCACAAATTCTGTTGGCATTAAATTCTAAATGCCTTATTGTTTAGAAAATTGTATACAATTAAAGTGTGCTAACCTAGCACTCAAATTCAAATTACTGCCCAGATGAAATTCATGAGTAGCTTTTATTAAGCCATTAACATACTTCAAATAGCATTAATAAGCACATACAAATGCAGGTTACCACATGGCTGGTTTTGCAGTGGAGATTGTGTTTTCTTTCTGTGTGAAAGGGCTAGAATTAAAATGGCATTTTTCTTTGTGTCATTTTAAAAATTAAATTAACATTTCAGAGTCCTATCCTACAGGGGCCGAAATGCATCTCATTTTTTCTTCTTTTTATCCCACTCCCACCTGCAATCATTTCTCATGGCACACCTTTCTGAGAAAACACTCCTCAAATCCTAGGGCTGCCTTTCATCCATTTCCAAAAGCCCCTTTGGGAGGGTGGGTGGATCAAAAAACCCCAAGCCCTTGGAGAGCCTGGGGTTAAAGTAGTATCTCAGACCTGGTCAAACTGGTTTATGCTCTTCTCCAGTGCAGGTAAGAGACTATTACCAACATGATCTACAGAACCAACTGTCAGAACACAACAAAAAACCAGACTTCCAGTAACTGTTTGATTTGCAGACAACCCTTGCAGAGATCGCCGGCCCTTTCCCGGGCATGACATATGCCATGACAACACAAAGCATTAACACAAGTCTAATTTTTCACAGCAACTTCTGCAAATCTTGCTTTTATCAGTCACAAACTTCACATTAAAGTTTATTTTTCTTTCAAGTACAGTCTATTCCACGCATGTATTTATTTGTCTTTAATGCAATCTGAATAGGCAAACCCATCTTACTATTCCCCATTCCTGCAGCATAATCTAAAATGGGATTGCCAAAGAAAGCAAAAATAGTTAAAGCTTAAAAAGAGAAGAGGGATCAAGTGCCTTGTTTTGATAACTGTACAGACAGGTAACAAAACCAGTTAGAGCTAAGACAAAGGGAACAAGCAATGCTCCATTTCCACTTAATAAGTGGAAACACTTCCTTTATGATAAGAAATGAAAATAACTCTTGTTACTTAAGTAAGTCCTACCTAGAGCCTCAAGTCACCGTCATGATCGAAAGTTCCAATTCCCCAGTACACCACTCTGAAATTAACGAACACTGCAGAGATACATCCAAGTTAAAGTAACTCATGCTTAACTTCGAAAAGCCAAAGGTGGCAAACATACTTGATATTAGCTCACTAGATATCTCCTAAGGAAAAGCAGGACAAATACAGAATACACTTCCTGGTAGGGAGAGTATCACATGAAGTGTGGGTGCCACTTATTCTATTCAAAGATTTTAACATAAAGGTCTAATTCAGTCAGACACCAGCACAGTTTTGCAGGGCTTTGGGGAACCACTACTGAATCCAGGGGAGTCCATGTAACCTGATAGCTATCTATTATTAAAACAAAAATTGTAAAAGTCTAAGCATCACCCTTCACACCTATCCTTTTTGCATGTTGTAGAAATCACTGTAATCAATAGATATGTGTCATTGCTCTAAAGCGATCCAGAAAACAACAACTAAATGAACCTAATGGGATGTAGTACTTAGCTCTCAAAAGCACTGAGCCAGAGGTATGCCATGGGAGGTAGGGGAAGAAAATAAATACAGAAACATCTCAGAAAATGGTTGCAATCCTTCACCACCAAATCCAAAATGCTCTGGAATATACAGCAAGCACCTCTGGACTCAAAGTGCTACAAATACAAAATTATACAGCTTGCAAGTTACTGCAAATTATACAAATTGTTTAGATGCAACCCTAAAATATCAACCCTAAAATATAACTGTATATAAAGTAGTGTAAAACATCTATTTCCACAATGCAACAAAAAACGAACCCACAAAAAGTTTAAAAAGAAGAACTTAAATCTCCCAAAACCTAGCATACTTCCTTTCAGGAAACATGCAGGCAAGACAGTCATGGTCTTCCCACCAAAGGCACTTGTAGAGCACCCATGCTTATCCACTGTCCTCTACTCCACTAGTATAAATCCCTCTTTTTAAGCATATGGCACCAACATTCAGCACCTCCAATATATTCAGAAGTTTTAAATATCTGTTAATTTTAGTTCCCTATCCATTTAATATCTGTTAAGCTACAATATCTCCCTTATTGACCTCCTAAAAATGTAACAATTACTATTTTTAAAAGCATTAAAATAACTTAGGAGCTAACACTAGCCCTGGGAAATACTAATTACTTGGCAAAGCCTGTGAATTATCCAGAAATGACTCATCTCTCTCACACCTTTTTGGAATTACTAAGTCTTCATCATTGGCTAACTGCTAGCTCAGAATTAAGACTATGTTACATCTGTTCAGTGCACGCCCCTACTCTCAAAAAGCTTTTTGTCCTTGTGGGGAGAGCAATGCCACCACAGACGAAGCGTTATACCAAGTTAATTACAGCTTCAGAAAAATCCATCAAGTGTTTATGCTTAATTTTTTCTGGCACTGTTCGGTTCTTATCTGCTACTGTGTTCAAGATCTACAGTCTTCTGAAGCAGACCCCAAACCCACAATATCAGAACATATTACACCTTTCAACACTAACTCCTACAATATCTCAAAGCATTGAGACTAAGGCAAACAAAGTAAACAACAGATTCAGACATCGGAAGATATCACTACTCTACCTTTTGAAGTGAGGCTCTGACCCCATGTGTCCTTCTCAAAGTCATTAACAAGTGCAGCTGAGCCAAGATAACCAGAGCACTCTCCTTCCTCTCTTTTTGTTAAACAAAAAACCTGCAGATTTTTCAAGCAGTTCAGATTTTCTAAATTATTATGCAGTACACTGCTAATCCAAGATGCTTCTGAAAATCATGCATTTGCCATCTAAGACCAGGTTTAATTAAAATCTCCTTCAGAAAAAAGAATGTGTACTGATTTTTGTATCTTAGCTTTGGTAGGTAATCCTGACTACATATTACAAGGATTTAAACAAATCATTCCTCAGAGGGTTGCCCTCCCCCTTCTTGTATTTTTCAGTGGCAGTGAAGGAGGCACAAAGATGTGGTCTGATATATTATTTACATATTTTATTACAATCCCAAAGGAGACAAACACATACATGTTGATGCATTCAGTCCTAACTGGAATCAGAAGTGACAAACTGAGGTGTCTGAATTCTTCTCATAACTTACAAGATGTGTCTCAAAACATATGAATAAGCAGGGAAAAGCCTCAGTTGCTCCCAGCAACAAGGGAAAAGGAAAGGGAAAGGGAAAGGGAAAGGGAAAGGGAAAGGGAAAGGGAAAGGGAAAGGGAAAGGGAAAGGG
>JANHGB010033875.1:0-12132 GCA_026283785.1 Coracopsis vasa
CTGTTCTTCTTGTGCCCGTCAATGGGAGTACTCTGCACAGCAATAGGCATGGAACCAATGAATACACTGTTCCTCCTGTGCCCATCAATGTGAGTACTCTGCACAGCAAGAGGCATGGAGGCAATGAATACACTGTTCCTCCTGTGCCCATCAATGTGAGTACTCTGCACAGCAATAGGCATGGAACCAATGAATACACTGTTCTTCTTGTGCCCGTCAATGGGAGTACTCTGCACAGCAAGAGGCATGGGGGCAATGAATACACTGTTCCTCCTGTGCCAGTCAATGTGAGTACTCTGCAAAGCAAGAGGCATGGATGTAATGCACTGAGACACAGAGCCCTGATGAGTATGTGCTCTCCCTGCCTCCCCTGGGCTCCTGTATCTTGTTCTACTGAATAAAGCAATTGCCAAAGATGAAAGCATATCAATGCTACAGACAGCAATTTATCCAGAGCAATGTCTTATCTGGGAATGGTCCTAAGGTGAAGTCCTCCAGTGACATCCCAGAACGCACTGAGGATGCAATGAGGATTTCCACAGCTTAATCTCCTGGTAACTCTTCCCTTCCTGCTCCAAGATTAAGCGCATCGTTTTAATTTAGTCTCTTCTTATCCAGGGCAGATCAAAAAGAAGTCCCCAAATGAGAGACCAGCGACACAGGACATTACATGTATTTCTGCCCTGTGGGGTGGAACAGAGAAATCAAAGCCTCAGTATAGATGTCAGGGCACTTCCCTTACTGTATTGCTGGGGGACATTCAGTTACCCCTATGAAGAAGATGGGATAAGATCATCACTTGGCACACGGGCAACTCTTCCTTCATGGCATAATTGCAAATAAAGTTGACAAGAAATTGCCTACATCAAACCCCAAAAGTTGTTTCTTTCCAACACATTTCAATGCCCAGCACCTAACAACAGCATCTCTGGTTACCTCTCCTTCTCCCTGCAGGGCCTGCAGCTCTTTCTTATAGGTCTTCTTCCCAAGAGTCTCATAGATCTTTGTCATCACTGGGATCTTCTCACCCCCATCGCTCATGGCTGTATGATATTTCGGCTCAGGGAGGTCTCCCATGAAGCGGAGGATAGTGATCCATACAGCAAGCGCTGCCTGTTGAAAGGGAAGGTACACTCCATTAGCTCACACCAGGGGGTGGTCAAGCCATGCTGAATCCATCACGGTCACCACTGTGGTTTCTGTGTACATAAAACACTTTCCAGTGCCACACAACAGTTTTGCCTGCAGTAAACATCCCATCTGAGCAAGCTGGGCAGGCTCACGGCTGGGACTGCAAACTCAGGCTCTGTGTTTATGCCATCATGAGTGTGTTGTGCACCCTATAAGAGGCTTGGTTCTTTGCTAGGAGATGCCAAACTTATAGGGGAACAGCGAATGGCAGCTCCTAACCCACTGCAGAGGGGAAGGACAGCCTTAGTGAAGGCAAGCTCATGGTCAATGTAATGTTCATTATAGCCATGGAGATTCAATATAGTTCTGGTCTTGTACTGTTGGCTACTGGACAAGCGTTTCTTTTCTGTTGGCTCTGCAGTGGTGCATACAACAGGGTAAGAAACAACTTTTCCAGCTGCTACTGCTTCCATTGTCCATGCTTTAAGCCAAGAGCACTTCATTAACTGTCTTCACACAAGTATCAAGATACAGAGATGGACTCACCCCTCTAATGCTCATTGTCTTGTCACTGCTCAAAGCATGCTGGTGAGACAGCATCTACATGTGCAGCAGACCAGGGCTATGCTCTCCACTGAACCACAAGCACTGCAGTGCATCCCAAAGGAAAACTGCTGGTGCCCTTTGGTTCTCCAACCCACCCTGCCCTGCTTGAGGTTTGCCATCCCCTGCCTCACCAACTGGTCTCCTTCATCTTCATGGTACAAGAGGGGCTGCTTGAGCGGCCGGCGGATGTAGGTGTTTGTTGTTGTGCCCTGGAAATACGTGGCAGCAAACTTGGCAAACTTGTACTCGGAGAGATCTTCCTCCTCTTCCTCAGGGAGAGGCAATGCTGCATCCAGGTCCTCTTCCTCCAGCTCCTTCTGGGCTCGCTCAAGGTCCTGGTGGGGAAGGACAGATCAGGCACTCAGCATGGCTTAGGATAACCCTTTCCCTTTCGATCTGGTGTTTCTGTTTGTCTGATTTCCGTTCCAAAAGGAAAAGCCAGCTGGAGGGAAACCCATGAACTAGAACTCTGGAGCTCATGCAAAGCCCAAGTCCTGAAGGACATGCCTGTGCCCAGGAATGTCCTCGAGAGCAGTAGGAGAAGCAGCAAGCATGGCCTCACTCCTAACATAGGGAAGGCACATCCAAGAGCTAAATGCCATGAGGAACCATGAAGAAAAACATCCCAAAGGCCACAGGTCCCCAGTGATCTCATAGTGATACTGCTCTCCTCCATTTGGTAGCCCCAGAGAAAAGCTTCAGACTGCTTGCCTGTCCCTTGCCATAGCTCAGTAACCCTCTTGAGCCATACGGAAGAGACTGGTCTTGAAGGAAGCCTTCAGAGACCCACTTCTGTATCACTGTACTCTTCCCTGGTTCAGTAATGTGTTGCTAAAGCTTTTCATGTGATAGCCAGGCTCATGTGTGCCTCCAGTACCTCGAAGCCATTGGGTGCCTGTCCTTCCTGGCCGGGCAGAGAGGAGGTGGTTCCCAGGAATCCAAACATTTTATCCACCATTTCCGAGTCGTTCACTGGCTCGTTGCGAGCTTTCTCCATCTTTTCCAAGAGCTCCTTCTTCCGACGCGCTTCCTCCTTCTCCTTCACTTCCCTCTCTGCATCTTCCCGTGCCAGCTGGGCCAGGCGTACCTGCAAGAGGACAAATACAGTGATTGAACTGCTCCCATCCTAAGACTTGGTACTAAATGATGGCTTTAGAAGACTACCCAGTGCTTAGGCACTGTATCAGCATCATGACTTGGAGCAAATCAGTTTCAAGTCCATGCCTCAGTTTCCTAACTGCAGAAGGACAAATCAATACCATTTTCTCCTTCTTTAGTGCCTCTTTAGAGGGTTTTCTCCATGCAAAAAGCCTCTCACTGAGCTCATTTCTTTCTTTTATACAACAAAAATATATGTGCACACACACAGGGTGCCCCAAGCTCCCCCTTCATCCTTTGTGCAATAGCAAAAGCAAGTGAATAGTCACTGTAATCTCTGGCATTCCTTGCAGCAGACCAGGAATTCTGGAGCAGCTTCAAACTAGAGCACGCCAGTGAATTGAATACAAACTGCTCAAGCAGGGCAGAAGTCCCTTAGATATTTTTGGCATTTCCCCTCGAAGGAGCAAAACAAGTGCCTGGAAAACAGAGACAGGATCTCAGAAACAGCTTGGACCCCACGTACTTGGTGCTTCTTTTCTGCTTCCTCTTTGGCTTTCTTGGCACTCATCTCCTTTCGGAGTCGTTCCTCTTCTGCCAGGCGAAGTTTCTCTGCTTCCAGGCGTCGATGATACTTGGGAATAAACATAAGAGCCCTTCTGAATAGGCATCTCCTTATTGGATTCCCATAGAATCATGGAATGGTTTGGGTTTGAAGGGACCTCAAATCTCATCCAGTTCCATGTTGGATGAGTGGAGGGACACCTTCCACTAGACCAGGCTGCTCCAAACCCCATCCAAAACCAATCCCACGAACACATGATGCAGAAACATGTTATTCCCTCTCTTCCCACCTCCATTCCCCACACTGACCTCTCCTCCATGGTACTTACTTCCCCTCGGAGGCGCTTATACAGCCTTCGAGCAATCATTCCCCGGGCATACGCCTGGATGGTGAGGACAGCCCAGAGGCGGTGGCGGAAAGCCCTACGGACCAGGTAGCCCCGGCAGCGTGCCTGGAACTCGATGATCCTCCGGCGAGCCATGTGGTACTGCTTGTGGAGCTTGCGGGATCGGTAGAGCGCCTGCAGCCTCAGGAAGCCAATCCGCATCTGCAAGAGGGAATGGGATGAAACGACCCCATCACGCGGGGGCTCGCCAACCATAAGCAGATTTCCATTGCTAATCTCCTTGCACTGCTGTAAGTAAGAGCCACTGAATCAGCCCTCTCTAGGACAAGCCTTTGGGAAGGAGATTCTCCAAGAGGGTGAAGAAATCATAGAATCATGGAATGGTTTGGGTTGGAAAGGACCTTAAGATCATCCAGTTCCAACCCCTGCCATGGGCAGGGACACCTCACACTAAACCATGTCGCCCAAGACTCCATCCAACCTGGCCTTGAATTCTGCCAGTCATAGAATAATTCAGACTAGAAGGGCCCTTTGTAAGTCACCTACTCCATCCCCTTCTTCAAAGTCAGGTCAAGTTCAACATCAGATCAGTTTGGTCATCACACTGCCCAGTTTTGAGCACTTCCAGCATTTCCATCTTTTGATGGAGAATATCTCCATCTTTTGAATACAAGATACAAAAATGGGCTTCCTTTTTAAATCCAGCACTAAGAACAGAAGATGATTTGGGGTTTCCTTTTGTTTTATTTTGGTGGGGTGTTCTGCTGGGGGGGGTTTTGTGGTCCCCTTCCCCCCCCAGTTTCTTTTTGTTACGTATGCGGAGATAACCTGGAGGTTTGGTTGTAACCCCGCTCAACGGTGAGAAGCAAATCTGACTTTCATTAAGACAGCTTAGCCCAACAATAGATTTAAAAGCAACCGAAACGGTTCTGCTCAAAATAAACAATTGATTCCCTCAAGTCCTAATTCCTTTTCATTTTCACAACATCCAAAACAAATGCCTGGCATTTTTCCTTGTCAAGTGATTGCTATTCTAATAGCAGTGTCACCAAAAATGCACTGTGAAACTGAGGTGTATTGCTTCCCCCCCAAGGTAAATAACTCTCTTATCAGCATGACTTTGTTCCCCTCCCATTTTAAGTTCCTATTTAAAAACCTCACAACAACTCATTTAGACAGTGAATGCTAACTAGGAGATACAAGACTGGCACAGTAGTATGGCTAAGCAACACACTAAGTTCAACCTTTTAGCTGAAACAGGTTTTAATGCGGGAGAAAACAGAATCACTGCTTTATTATAGGGTCTGTGAATCACAACAAAACCTACTAATGGCATAGACTAAGATTTGATTTACCAATTTGATTTTGTTCTAGGGTACAGCTGCTGTCTAGATAACAGTCTAGGCTGCATGAACCTATCCTAAAGCAATAGTAACACACACAAGATAGGAATGGTCCTGGAATTAACTTCACATGTCCCTCAGGGAACTAGGTTGATCCTGCCTTTTCACTACAGGAGAGAGTTTAGACTCATGGCTGTATGATGGTTTAACTTTATACAGAACTGGACTAGTGAACAAAAAGCACTGAGTAGCTCATTCAGATTCAGACTCTGCTTAGATGATTTTAGATTGATGATTTCCTTGATTGAAAAGACTCACAAACCCACATTATGCTGAGGAATGTTGAAATCCCATTTACACTGGCAGAACCAGCATCTGATTATGATCTTTTCTGGTGGCATGCACTCTGAGGCACTTGCCAAGTCCTCTGTCAGAGCAGTTATACCCAAAAGACCATGACAACATGTCGTGGGTTAATTGGCTGGCATGACTGTGCCCTGGAGAGGTAGGCACACTGAGCACTAAGCCTTTCAGAGCTCACTAAGCTTGATGAGCATCTCCAGGCTGAAGATCTATCCATTTTATCAATCTGTTTTCTGCTGAGTCAGTGGGTTTTCTACTTCCAAGGCACATTTGATGCATTTGCCTGAACTCTTTCAATCTAACCTAGTGTCAGAGAACAGTCTGAGCTCTGCTCAGTTCCCATGTTCTTAGTTGTACTCACGTTCGTCAGCTCTCTGCTACACCCAGACAACTCCTTCAAGCCTTTGAAATGCCACCTTCATGCCAATTTCTAGATCTTTAATATGGAACTATATAATTGTTAATTTTTAAGGCAAAGTTTATAAAGTGCAACTAAATAACGAGACAAGCCAAGACAAGCATGGGTGAATTTAATGAATACGGTATATATGAGAGAAGCCACAGTTCTCTTGTGTATGCACAAGAAATGAGTGATGCCCAGACCAGCTGAACCAGAATAATGAATCGATCTTAATTCTTACTTAATTTAATAGGTAAAAGGAAGGTGCCAGAGATCAGATCAGTTCAGTTGAAAGTTACAGTATAATGAGTTTCTCTAAAGTTAATTAGTGAGACCAGAAGAAATCCCCAAGAGTATTCTTTGAGATCCCACTTACAGAGAGGAAAGCAAAATATACTGAACAAGTGCACCTCTAATCTGAATTCCTGCTCTAGACAGTGATACACAGAAAACTCCTTTGTCATCAGACTCCTCTGCTCTTAAGAGGCAAACCTAAAGGACAAAGAAATTCCTCTGAGGATGACCTGCAGTCTTCCTCCAGAAGACTCATTTCACAACACTGTCAAAGGACAAGAAACAGCTGTAGCTAAACCAGCAATCAGCATTTCCAGAATGCATTAGTCAGGCTTACCTTTATTGTCACTTAAAACGGAGCCAAAGGCACTGATCACCACATCAGCTTTCAGACGGACAACCTGATCCTTATCTTCCTTCCAGTTTCCGTCACTGTCTTGTTCAGTTCGAACAAACTCCATAGCAACAATTTGTCCACCTCTAAGGACAACTTTGCGAGGGGAGAGGAAAGGCAGAAATTCACACTTCTCTTCTTTGGCAAGTTCCATCTGTAGAGTAGAATAGAATATATACATTGAGCATTGCTGTACAGGACTCAAAAACCCAACCCAAACCCAACAACATACCATAACCCAGTTTTGAATTCAGGATGCTAGCACACATTCTTCTGCAATGGAAGTTATCTGTGTACAGACACTCATCTCAATACCAACTTCAGAGCTTCCCATACTACTGGATCAAGCAGTTCTAGACAGGGGCAGTAGGTAAATTTGCAATGCAAATATTTCTCCACTCTATCTTCTTATTGTTCCTGTTACTATGAATATGTGTAACTCCTCTGGAAGAGCTCCCTCATGTAACAATCTGCGTCTTTTAAAAAGAGGCCTACTATTAATTAAGTCCATGCCCTGATTAGTATTTACTTTGATTTTCAGATGTCATGAAACGCTGACTACCGTGTGCAAAGAAGTTTCCTGGGTGACAACCCAAGCTTCAGATCTTCCGAATCTCTGCTGTGGTAGAAGTGCTGAAGCCAAACAGCGTTTTGCCTTAGCAAAGTCTTTGGGATTCCATGATCTCTGTTCACATGACAACTTCTTTGAACGTGTAATCTCCAAGCTGACATCATTCTAGCATGGCTGTTACTACCTGAAGCTGCTTTTATTTCACTTTTTGTCAAGGCCACTGCATGACTGGATGAGTACTGACAACACTGAGGAATTTACCCATGCTGCTAACAAAGATCTTGGCTCAGAATGAAAGCTGATTCCTGAGTGGTTAAGTACCTGAATAGCACACGAGCCTGTGCAATGGCTTCAGCAATGTCACAATGTCCAGTACTCTTAAAGAAAGTGCAATTATGCATCAAGAAACACTCCATTACCTTTTTTTGCACCTGCATTCCCCTTCTATGAGACCTGTAAGATGCCCACTGTCTTTGTTATCTGTTGATAACCAAACTACCATAAACCTCATTATAAAGATCCACGTCTTGATATCCTAAACTACGTAAGAGTGCAAAGTGTACAAAGTCAATGATAATGGGAAAAGATCACCAAAACCTGAAAATCTATCTGAAAAACCCCTCCTGTAGTACAGAGATACTGAGGAAGCAGAGTCGGTTTCAAAACGTACAGATGTCCTGATAAATGCTGACGTGCAAAGCCGACCTAGAAAATCAAAGTGAACGCTGAAATCTGTGATGAATGACACTGCTCCATTGCCACTGGCAGTTATTCAAAGCCAAAATCACTGTAAGTAATCATCTCACAAGATTTTATAGGCACCAAAGGCAATGTCCCAATCACAGAGGTTCATTAAACAGCAACCAGGAGGCGTCATTCTAGGATCCAACCATGACTTGAAGAGTCACGTACAAGACTCAAATGACTATTTGATTTCTGGTGTGCTCCCAAGGTTAGAAAGAATTCCTGTAGTTCCTAATTTACCAGACAATTTTCCCCTGTATGCAAATGCATCTCTCTGATGTTATAGGAAACAGGTACAGCAGAGGAAAATCATTCGTACAGAGACTATGTAAAGTGAGCCTCAGATCTTTAATAAGCATTTATACATTTGAACAGTGTTTTTATAAAGAAAACCTTTAGTAGATGTCTTGACCTGTAGCACAATTTCAGGTCCTGTATAAATAACCACCAACATGCCCTCTCATAAATGCTATCACCCAGTTTTACCTCCTCTGGGACAGCCCTGATATTAGTGAATCCCTTCCTGAAGACCACAAACACGCGACGAGCTCCACAGCGTAAAGCAGATGTTGCGCAGTCAAAAGCAGTGTCTCCTGCCCCAAGTACAATCACAGTTCCATGTATTGATGGCAATGGAGAGTGACAGGCACACATCCCTGAAAGATGAAAGGAAAACCCCATTTTCAAGTAGAGAAACCATTTCCGCATGACAGCTGAAAAGGTACTTGTACTCAAAGCAGTGTAAAATTGCATCTTACAGTTCCCAAGCATGGAGTGTCACTATCAAATTATTCTGCTTCACTGAAAGACAGTTTTATTCCCATTTTTAAGATATGCTCATATACATAATTTCATAGTCAGTACTTTAAGCAGCTGCACCTTGCTATCTGGAAAGAATTCAAATGACAACACGTTGGTAGGGTTGTGGGTCCTGTCAGGTTGAGATTAGCAGCGTGAGATCTTTTTATTTCAGAAGCAAGTTTCTCTCTGATCAGATTCATTATCCTCTCAGTTAAAAACCCAACACCACCTCTTAGAGAGATTATAGAGAAGAACACTTGTCATTTACCAAAAGGTGTCCAGTTGTTGATAGGTTTCTGTAATAGTCTATAAAAGTTACTCTCTTCAGTTAGTTTTCTACAAGGCACTAACACTGGTCTGGCTGTGACATGGTTCTCAGAGGCTATCCTCTACAGCAGCTGAACATAAGGCAGAAAGAGTAGTGTTATGACAGTAATTCCTACATCTTCCACTGGGAGAAAACATTTCATCTACAGTGGCTCTCCACAAATGAGTTCCAAAAAGCTACCTGGAGAGAATGACAACATGATGTGTTCCTCACCTACAGCTTGGATTTGATGATTCAACGATACAAGAAACAGTAAAGCAAAACTGAACTCTGCGTGTTCCTTGTATGAGACTAAAGTTTATCACAAGTTGAAATACAACTTGATTAGGCAAATTATGGTAACTTGACAAATAATGTCATAAACAATATACAGCCATATTCTCAATGAGCCTGTGATCGTTTCAGTCAGGAGGAGCTCGCTGCAGTGTAACTCCAGCATCCTGCTCTAGGAGCAGCTTTGCACATGCAATTGGAAAGAAAACCAAGTATCAGTCAAAGAAACAATGCTTTTAATCTAGACATAGAAACAGAGTGAGAAATAGCATCCTAATGCATATATTATCTCTCCATTTGTGGAATGCTTAATGTACGGCAAATGCTCTCATTTCCTCCCCCTTCACACCCCCAATGTATACGGCACTGCATTTACTATTTACTAAATAGGTTTCTTATTCTACAACTCCCTCTAAACTTTTCTCATTCCTTTTTAACAAACTTAATCCTTCAAAATTGTACATTAAGCAGCGGAAAAAGCCCAAGGGCAGCAGGGGAATGGCAGCTCAGAGAGTGCCTTTACAGGACTAGGCTAGGATGGATCAATCACAACAAGGGGAACAAAGAACATTCCCAAGGTAAGTTCATGTCTCTGTGTCTGTACTTTCCTTTTGGAGGAAACTATATGAACTACTGGTATTCAGAACTTAATAAGCATGCAGGCTATGTACTTTACTATGAATAAGTCTATTATGTCTATTATTTAGAGAACTGTCATAGCAAAAAGACAAGGATGTGTGTTTTAGTTTAAAACCCCGTGCTTTAGAGAGCAAGAGGTGGCTGCAGCTACAGACAGACATGAGGAAAATTAAGCAAGAAAGACCATGTTAATTAACAGACAACACCAAAGAGCTATCTATTACTGTCACTCAGAAAAGGTTAGTTCTTCAAAGTTCAGCCTTTTTATCATTGTAGACTTAATGTATAAAAAATATCATTCCATATCCTGGCAAATCCATAGGACTACTTTGCAACGCTTTCAAAGATGCAGATCACGCTATACAGATCCTCATGAAGGCAGGTGACTTACAGTACAGAACTGCTATGTGTCCACATGGAATAATAAAGTTAGGAATTTCAGTCAAATTCATAGAATCAACCAAAACCAACCCCAAACCCACCCATTTCTCCCAGCCCATTTTAGCTTAAGACAAAACAAATAAGCATTTGATCAAAGCAGCAGAGAGACGGGACAGATGGCACCGAGAATTTCCCTTCCTAAATATTTTGCACAAAATGGGGTAATAAACTTTGCTTTTATAAGCAGAATAATTTGCTGCAGAAGATATATTCTTCAACACATTGCTTAGGGAAAGCCTGCTAAATAAGCAGGCAACCCGAGCTGATCACAGGCTCTTAGAATCAGCTAGGTTGGAGAAGACCTTTAAGATTAAGTCCAAATCTCGATGCTGAAAGAAATCTCTGAATGCTAAGAAGAAGATCAGTTTGTACATAAAAAAGGTGCAAACTGATAAAAAAGGTGTATGTGTGGTTAAATACGTGATCATATGTACAACACCACATACTACATATATATATATATATACACTACAGGTTTACTACAGGTAACTGTACATGGAATCTCTTGCTTTTCAATCTGCACACTGGGGAATCTAGACCATGAGGGAACACGGCACAGAAATCACAAGCCCCACCACATACATCCATCTGGGGCTTATGACTTCATACTCTGAGCCACTGAGAGCAGCTATACTTGGGGAGCAAACACAGCCATCTCCATACTCAAAACAAAGATGTAAAAGCATAAAACAAGACTCCATTTGGTGCCTATGAAGCAAGTGTTGTCTTATTAACTCCTGGCATACTACTGTTGTCCTGAGTTTTAGAACTACTAAGTTCTTTTGGTAAGGAAAATGCATCTGTAAAACATGCAGAGCACATAATCTGGGATCAAGTCAAATCATTTATCAACAATGTAGAAAGCAACTGTTTAGATGGGTCACCAACACCTTCTTTAATACCAGATTCTTTCCAAGCCCACCTTATATATACTATTTATATCAAGATAATTTATACAAGCTAATGACATCACTGGAAGATAATTCAAAATAACAAAAATAACTTATTAGTGGTAATGATTTGCCATATGTTTAGATTTGTATCGATGACTGTTTCACAGTCTCTAGGACTGTGGGTTTCCTACAGCCTCCTACTAGAGGTACTGGTAAGTTATGATGTAGACAAGCTGTCTGTGCGGTGGTGACCAGAGGGTGACCTGTCACCAATGGGGTCCTCCAGGGATCAATATGGGGCTCAACCCTGTTTAATATCTTCATAAATGATCTGGAAGATGGGATCAAGTGTACCCTGACCAAGTTTACCAATGGTACCAAACTGAGAGGGAAAGCGGGTACTTGTGAAGGGAGAGCCACGCTGCAGGATGACCTGGATAGGCTGGAAGAGTGGGCTGACAAGAACCTCATGAAGTTCAATAAGGATAAGTGTCAGGTCTTGCACAGGGTAAACACAATCCAGGAGTGCAGCACAGGCTGGGATCTACTTCTGTGGAAAGGGACCTGGGGCTCCTGGTGGACACAAGCTCAACAGGAGTGAAGAGTGTGCTGCTGGGGCAAAGCAAGCCAACAGGATGCTGGGTTACATCAGCAAGGGCATCACCAGCAGCCATAAGGAAATCATTATCCCACTCGGCTCATGTCAGGCAGCGCCTGGAACACTGTGATCAGTTTTGGACAGATGTGAATGGGCTGGAGAGGGTGCAGAGAAGGGCCACAGAGATGGTCAAAGGATGGGAAACCATGTGAGGAAAGGCTGAGAGAACTGGGCTTAATCAGCCTGGAGAAGAGAAGGCTCAGGGTTAGGGTTATCACCACGTTCCAGTATTTAAAGGGTGGCT
>JANHGB010033879.1:0-15336 GCA_026283785.1 Coracopsis vasa
GGAAAGGAAGGGAAAGGAAGGGAAGGGAAGGGAAGGGAAGGGAAGGGAAGGAAGGGAAAGGAAGGGAAAGGAAGGTTTCTAGGATCAAGGAACAATAACTGCAGTCAGAAAATATGCTGGAAATCAAGCAAAATATATTTTGGCTTAGGTTATCCAGGACTAGGTGGGACAGAAAAGCCATCAGAGACATGACAAAGTATTTGAACTCATTGAAGACAGAAGTTCTGGTTCAGTGAGCTGATAACATCAGGAATCAACACTGATAAAACCATTATCCACTGAAAGATCTTCAGATCAAGACCTGATCCATTCCTAGCATTAGAATACAACTATATACGCAGACTATGCAAAAAAGAACAAGGATATTTACATTTAGGTATTGAACTATACTGAGCACCTCATTACTGCAGCACAAACAGCAACCATATCTATTGATACTACTCATTTTATATTTGAGCAACACCTACCCTGGAGGTCAGTATCTGAGGTAATATAATGTCAGATGTGACATTACTGGCATTAATCTTTTTCTTGAGTAGGGTATAGAGTGGCAGATGAAACAACAGAGGAATAGACAGAGGAGACTGAAAGAAAGGAGAAATGACATACTAATTATTCTCTATCTCATCTTGTTGCTGTAATGCCTGGATGAGGCACACGCTTAAAGTGCTTTACAAACACATGACAAAAATGGCCTCTATCCAAACCAGCTTACATTAAGTTTCCCGAAATAGAAAAAAGAAACCCCTCTCTTTTCAAAGTTAATGCAGTTATCCATGTCTCCCTAAGCCTGGATGAATCCCACATGATTTTAGAGTGACATAGAAATAGCAGAAATAAGAATATCAAGAAGGAAAATCAGGTCTTTAATGGAATGAGGTACCCTTTATCTCTCTCTGCTCCACAAACACTCTATCAGATGCTCCCTTTCAGTTAAGAGGTAACAATTTGGCATGGTGTATCTGGGCCCCACGTCCAGTACAGGAGTTAATCCATGTTTGATTCATTATCAGAAAAACTTTGGCTGCCTTCTCCTTGACCAGTTACACAAGATTCGTATATTTCTGCAAGCAACAATGAATCACACTTAATGAATAATACATGGTA
Source organism: Coracopsis vasa (assembly GCA_026283785.1). NCBI lineage: Eukaryota > Metazoa > Chordata > Aves > Psittaciformes > Psittacidae > Coracopsis > Coracopsis vasa. The sequence goes on from JANHGB010033879.1 coordinate 1,108, forward strand.
AGTGCATGTGATACTAAAATCCTGGGACTGAAGTAGTTCCCAGTAGAGGCCAAGGTATATGTGAGGTTAGGTTAAAAGAAAATGTGCATAAGAAGAAGGGCTATGTCAAACATAGCTTGTTTCCTAACATAGAACAAGGCTTCTGGTGTCTACACAAGACAGACACAAGCTCCTGTCTGTGTGACACCCAGGCTCTTCATTAGAGACAGTGCTGTTATATTAGAGCTGACTACTAGGGGCTAAAGACCAAAACCAACCAAAATAAATACAAAACATGTTTCTAAGTAGAAATACAGTATATTTACACTTTATGGTAAAAAAGTAGGTTGTAAACTCCTCAGGGAGGATTTGTATATTCTTATGTGTTCTTATGATGCTAAACTTTCATTCCAAGAGGTAATTATGACTGTAACACAAATAATAAACACTAACAATTATAATCAAAGAACAGATGATAAATGATGGATATATTTTTTTAATTCTGCATTCAGAATACATAGCTCTTTTCATTGCAAAGATACTGTGTATAGACCACTGTATTGTTACTGTGTTATTAGATTAACAAGATGCTTTTATAGTTAAATTGTTATCACTGTGTGCCACAATCCTTACATTATTTGAAGTATAATGTTTTCTTACTTAATTGTTCTTGATCTCAGTTTATCTTGTTATTCTAAAGTAAAATTATGGAGAAACAGCCAGAATTCTCTCTCTCTTTTTTTTTTTGTTTTTTTTTTTTGTTTGTTTTTAAGAGAGAGCTTTGTATTTTAAAATATAAATTCAGATGAAGCCTTGAACATTTTATTAAAATATTAAAAGTTTTAAAATGTTGCTGATGGATTTATGTTTATGGAAATGAAAGCATTTAAATAATTTATGGAAAATGTTTAAACTGTTTTAGCTGTAGGGGAAAATGTGCCAACAGTTGCCTCAGTGTAAGCTTGGAATAGCTGTATCAACAAACTTCCAGATTAAAACAAATTTCAACACAATCAGAATTTAGGTTGTGCCTTATTTCTATTTATACTGGACAGGCTTTTTATTAATAGCTTTGGGAGAGCCTTTTTAAGGAAACAAAATTAAAAAGTGCTATAATGTAATTATTTGGCTAATTAATTACTGTATTTCATAATTCTTCCAGGATTAATTTTCTTCATAAATTCAGGGAAATAAAATGGACTATGTCTATGAATATCTCCAAGTTGTTTTCCCACTCCATAAAGCAGAATATCTTTTGCAGAAGTATTCTGAGACCTTGACATGGAAGGGCAGGTGTACAGGACATTTGTATCTTGGACATATTCACCTATGCAGTGAAGTTGTTGCAGATCAAGCACTCACAGGAATATATTTTCTTTCCATACATGACGGATTATACATAGTGTGAGTTAATATTTTTAAAGGCTGCAACCTGTCAGGGTATATAACAGAATACATTCTAGCATTCTTGATAATTTTGTGATGTAAAGGATGAAGGATGCAAGACCCTGAACACAAATATTTTATGTAAGCCATCTTACTCAGCTTGGCACTTGGTGGATAATGAGCAGGACTCAGAGGTCTGGAAAAATCTTTTGCGCAGCCATAGAATCACAGAATTGGTTAGGTTGTAAAAGACCTTGAAGATCATAAAGTCCAGCCATTAACCCAGCACTGCCAAGTCTATCACTAAACTATGTCCCTAAGTGCCACATCTACATGTCTTTGAAATACCTTCAGGGATGGTGACTCCAGCACTTTCTTGGGCAGCCTGATTCAATGCTTAACAACCCTTGTGGTGAATAAATGTTCCCTAATATCCAATCTAAACCTTCCCTGGTGCAACTTCAGGCCATTTCCTCATGTCCTATCACTTGTTACTTGGAAGAAGAGACCAAACCCCACCTCACTACAGCCTTTTCTCAGGTTGTAGTAATAATTTGTAGATAGCTGTAGAGATAAAGTCTCCCCTGAGCCTCCTTTTCTCCAGGCTAAACAACCTCAGTTCCCTCAGGTTCTCCTTACAGGACTTGTTCTATAGACTCTTCATCAGCTTCACTACCTTTTTCTGGATGCACTCGAGCACCTCAATATCTTTCTTATAGTGAGGAGCCCAGAACTGAACATCATATTTGGGGTGCAGCTTCACCAGTGCCAAGCACAAGGGGATTATTACATCCCTTAATCCTGCTGACCACACTATTGCTGATACATACCAGGATGCTATTCCTCATGTGAATATGTATCAGGAGCAAATCCAGCCTCTAGCAATAGGAGCTAAAGCTGGAGTTCAGTCTGTCAAACCTCTATTTCTCAGGATTTTCTTTGTTTCCAAACAAAAGGTGGCAGCGGAGCATCCTGTGCTGGTTTGTGAGTGTGTGTCAAAGACAGCAATGCCTCTGCACAGTGCACATCCCATCTCAGATCTCAGCTCAGGTCTCCAGCAGGTTGTAGAACAGCTATGTGATCTTGGACAGAGCACTTTAATTTTGATTTATTGTTTTCTTTTCACTCTAACAATGCACTTTCTGCCACTTAGAAAAAAACTACTTATAGTTTTGGCTGTGGCGTGGACTTTCCGACACAAGAAATAATAATCCATTATTTTTCAACAGTAATATCTCTGCCAAAAAATAATAATAATTAAAAAAACCCAAACAAACAAAAAACAAAACAAAAAAAGACAAAAAAAAGTGATTCAAAGCTGGAAGGGGCTGTGATCCTTTAAGGAGTAAAGACATCTTGCAATTTTGAAAATGTTGAGCTGCTGTGGCTACACTGCACTTGCCAGATGAGCTAAAATTGCATCAGCTGTGAGGTGAGCTTCTGCATGGGCACACTGCTCTGTGTGCTTGATATTTTCCTTGAAAAAAGTTTAATTAGGTTCAGATACAAGTTTTTTGTTTGATTGATTGTTTGTTTGTTTGTTTTTCTCTCTGTAAGTTCATTTTTACCAAGCAAGGAACAAGCCATTTCTGTGAATACAAATTTGGCTACTCAGAGCCAAGTCTGATTAGTTTCTTAAACATGTAAAGAAGAATGAAGCCTTGTGGACTCTGTGCAAAGACCCTGAGTGTGTGTGACACCCAGACCTGCACAGTATTTTTTTGACCATCTCCCTCTCATTTCTGTTCAGTCTTATTAATTCTGAATCTCTGTTTTTCCTTTGTCTTTTAAATGTTATTTGTACCATTTTATCCTCGATGTTCTTTTTTCTTTCCTTCCATAAAAAACAATAAAATATTAATGTGGCATAAAAAACCTGTCTGTACTGGTAGTCTCTTGGAACGATTGATGAATCCATGAATAAAATATGAATCTTTATTTTGCTTCTGGTATATCACATTTCACGTGTTTATTATATTTTCTGTGGAGTAAGCTTGTCCAAAGAAGGTTTTGTTTGTTTGTTTGCCTGCTTTTATTTTAGCCCTTGATTTATTAACCTTTGAGAAGGTAATGTTAGATGTAGCCTTATATGAAACACGAAACTTCCATTTGGATCAATTTTCTTGTCTCATCTGGAAAAAAAAATAAACCAACCTCTTACTTATCCCAGCACAAGCATATTTTTACCTTCTTGTCCTGTTGACAGGCATCTTCTGGTATTACACTGGCCTAAGAAAAAGTTTTTTGAAGGTGATGAGTGATGTTCACTATAAAAAGAGCAAAACCTCCAAACCTGGAATATTGTAACGGTACTTGTAACAATGTTTTCTTTGCAAAATAGATCTTTATCAATCTTAATCAACACTTTAATTTCAATTACACGATAATTTGAAAGTGTGTGTGTGTGTGGATTTAAACTATAATTATACCTTTGCCTTCGGGGGCAAGACTGATGGTAATATAAATCTGAAGTAGTTTTTCTGGAGTTGTCTACACTGCTGACAGTTCTGCTGGCTTACTGACAAAAGATCTGCTTGTTTGGGCATCATATTCTTGAGATAATCTTATCTTAGATGGAATTTTTATAACATTGATTTTCTAACAATCCATTTAATAGAGGCAAAAGACAATTTTGAGTTAAATCTGTGAACAAGGGACAAAGAATGCATGATGAACAGCTGTCACTTCAAGAGATGATAACAAACATAGCTGCTGGCATAAACTAAGAAATCACTTCCTATTTAGGCTATTTCGGTTGTCCCAATGGGCCACACAGCATTTAGCATACAGAATTTCCTGCTCCAGAAGTGCAGATGAAAACCCTGACAAACTGAACATTATGAGTTTAGTTTGGAGAAGAAAAGCTTACTCTTTTAATGAAAAGCATATTATCTATTTAGAGCAATATAGAAAAGAATAAGAAAGATGCCTGAAAATCCTTTAAAAATTAATATTGAAATGAAAACATTAATATGCAACATTAGTGTATGAAGCCTTTTAAAATTCATTCTGAAAGAGGTCTTTCCAAATTTGGTAACTGTGTATAATGTTCTGATAGCTTTATAATTGTACTTTAGGCATATTTTTTATTAAATATTTCTCAGGTAAACTGTGCTTCATGCTTTATATGACATTAAGTCATAAAGCTCATCAATGGACATCTAAAGAGGAGACAAGAGAAAAGGAAGCTGAAATGCATGTGAGTGAGTCAAAACTGGCTGTCAGGTAGTGTCCCCTGATAAAAGTCTTCTAAACTCCTGAATCTAATTAGAGCTTTCAAGGAAAATGCAGTCTTTGGCTTACACTACTTTCTGTAGTATGTTAATCGTTATTACTAAACTTTAATAGTACAAATAGTACTGTATGATGGCAATGCAATATAAAGGATTTTCTTTCTTTCTTTTAAACTAAGTTCACTTGTACAGCACATCCAAAGCAGCAGTCTGCCTTCATATTTTCCAATAATCCACTTCAATTCTTTAAAATATAAATCAGATAATTAATAATTAGAAGAAAATATCCACTACTAATTTTCTATGAGTGTTTCTTTTATTAGATGTCTAGTCAATACTGTGAAGTGTGACCCTGTGAGTCTGGGATCTTACACCCCCCTTTAGTGTTACAGGTTGCAGTGCAGCAAACCATTTAAGGGATCTATTAGAAATAAAGGGATTTTTCTCCACAGATTGGTAGCAGCATCTGCCTTCACTGTGAAAGGAGCAGGTATGGGTCATCACTAGGTAATTGAAAGTGTACTTTCAGACCCCTGAGGAGGGGTGCACAGCTGGGGAAGGAGCATGTCCCACTACACCTCCACTTCATGATTCTTCTGCCCACCTTCTTCCAGATTCTATGACAAGCTGAATTCATATACATTGACAGTAATGTAAAAAATGTCCAATCTGCTGAAAAAAAGTAAACTCCGAAGAGTGTATGTGGAATGAAGTGTATGAAGAGTGAAGAACTGATGGTCGGAACTGTGGCATCAACAGATTTTCCTTGAATCAACCTGACAAATGGCAAATGCAGATACAAATCAAGACCTACCAATGGACCCATCACAAAAAACAGGGAAGGGGCTGTTTCAAAGAGACTACTTAAATCGTTCTGCACATGACAAAAAGTAAAAGATGATAGTAGGACTTATATTACCTAAAAAATTGTATGAATTTGCCAAGCAGTAAGAAAATACACTTCATCTTCTTTTCAGGAAGGAACCATAGGTTTCCACATTTTTTTCTTTTTTTTTTTTAATAGTGGAATGCTCCCTAGAGAAATTAGGTCTTTGTCTCTCGTGAAACTTAGAAGAAACTACTTTATCGATCACTACTCCTTACTGCAAAGTTATAATTAAAAATAAGTATTAAAACTGGTTACAGTATAACCTGGCAGTCTATAGCTGGCTGTATGCAATAAAAATCACATCATGTTCTCCTTGTCAGAAAAGCCATCACAGATCCAATTTCAAAGTTCTGCAGTGGTAATTGAAGGCTGCAGCAGATCGTTCAGCAAAATTTAAGATTAGGACTTAGCTGAGAACATGTCAGCATGCAGCTACATCTCAGCCCCATCTTGTGCAAATTCTGGGTAGGCAGTGCTGTAGACTAGGGCTTAATAGTACAGTGAGCTGAAAAGTCTATCACTCTGAATACTCAAGAATTGAGAGCATTTAGATTATACACAAGGCAGTGGATATATCTTATTTTTTCATTAGCATTTAGTTTTAAAAAAAGACATTGAACTTTTAGAACTGCTAACTTCTGTACTCAACAGCTGGGTTATTTGTTTGGTTTTATTTTTTGGTAGACAGAAGAATGATAACACTGCCAGATGATCAGTTTCTGAGACTGAAAGATCATTCTCTGACTGCATAAGCACTATGAAAATATATGCTATAAATATATTTATAAATATGGTCAGGATAGTAAATGTTTAAACAGAAAAGGTCAGGATTAAGCCCTCAGGAATCTCATTTCAGTGAAACCGAAGCCTGCACTTCTAAAACTGCTTACATGAGCACATTTCACAGTGGAAATTACCTTTATTACTTTTTTTTTATCCTGCAACTAGACCTGAGTAATTTTTAACATACAAGTAGTCTGTATGGAGTCTCAGACCCTAGGATATCACTGTGCAACGATGCTGCATCTTTGAAAAGCATCTCAGTGCTTGTGCAATCTGCCCTCAAGCCCAGAAATACCCCAGAACCTTGAATTTGTTGATTTTTCTGTATTTTTTAAAAAATGAGCAAGTATGCTGTGATCTTATCTAGCTACTGATTTGTAGTAGCTGCTGATCTTATACGCTTTGGCAGTAAACGGATGAGACAAGCTGTAAAATACTAAGGCAAAGAAAAGGGTAGCCTGTGAGATTACTAATCATTTTTCTAAAGAATTACCTAGTAGAAAGGCCATCTTAAAATAATTTCATATTTCTTTTTAATTTAAACAAAACCATCTAAGGTGACCTGCTGGCATCTCTCTATGTTGACTTTCATATATTTTATTGTTTTTTTAGTGTTGCTTCTATTGCTCATCAGTGACTCTGAATGTCCGTGTAAAGTTTCTCCAGGAAAATAAAGATGCTTACTGTGGAAATTATTTCCCTCATTTTGGGACACATTGCATTTATTAGTCTAATGCTGAATCTCTTTGTATTACTGCTTTTAAAAGAGTGATTTTGAAGAGAGCAATTTATGCTCACCTCTGCTAAGTTCTCTGGTTCTTAATGGGACTTATTCACCCAAGCTCAGGGACTGAATGAAAGACATGAAACATATGGAAGAAAAATTATCACCAGCCTTTTTCACAGACACAGAGCTGAGGTGCTGGAAGACTTGTTCAAGTTCATGCAAATAAGCTGTGGCACGGTCAGGCGCTGAACTTTGATGCTGGGCTTTTCATCTCAATCACAGATACACACACATCCATCCTCAGACTTACATTTTCAAAGATAAAAGAATTAATCTTTTGAGAGAAGTTAAAATTAATCAAGAAGAGAAAAAAAAATAATCTGTTTAACTGTATATTTGAAAGTTACTGTCAATAGCTGTAACATTACAAAATTTGCTGTATATCACTTGCATTTTCTGAATATTTAGCATGCTTTGGTTTTACAGTATAGAGAAAACTACCTGTCAGGTTCTCTATCTGTCACACATGAAAGGAAAAAGACCGGAGACTTAAAAACGGTACTTGAAGTTTGTTAATTTGTAGATCTTTTCTCTTGCCTTCAAATAATTGTAGTGTGACTGCTAAAGAAGAATGTGTGATAGTTCCTGCAATAATAACACTTATAATGAAATTATTTGCTTATGCTATTAATACATCTGAAGAAATCTCAGCACAGCTTTCCTAAAAGCTTATTGGACTTTTCTACTGATTTCTACAATCCAGCATCTGATTATCCCCTTCATTATTCCTATCAGACATTAATAGTATTTCACGTTACTTAAAAAATTAGGACAACTTCCCTCAGCTGCTTTGTGTAGGAAAGCTGCTTGGACTTACAGTACCTCAATTACACCCACGAGAATCTCCTTCCTACTTTAAACAATCTAAACCATTTATGCCAATAACAGGAAGATGCTGTTGAAAATGCTTCATTTGTGGAAAATGTTTCAATAAAGGTAAAATACCGCTTAAATTATTTTCTCTTTAGCTTCCAATATTTTTCTGATTGTAATTTTTATAATAAGTGGAAAATCCTGGGTAGGACAAAGAGTTTAAATATTCAGATACAGAACTTAAACTAGTTGCTGTAAATTTGCTTTATCTGGAAAAGCCAAGCAATGAACTGATAAAGGGAATTAGCAAAGATACAGCTAACAGCAGCTGGGATCGGAATATGTAGCAGAAATGATGCCAAGCAGGAAAGCTTGGTAAAATACTCTTGATACCAAAAAATCTGCAATGATTCAGAAGTCTGGTTCAGTGATCAATGGCACCAAAAGCTCAGGTGATTTATTCATAAAGGCTTTGCTTAGCTTTTAAGTCAGAGGCAATTTTCCCTTAGTAAGGGCTTCAGGATGAGACCCCAGAAGACAAAAGGCAATAGATCAAGAAGGATGTAATAAGTTTGCGAGATGTGGAATGTCACTTATGCGATTTCAAAGTCATTTCCTAGTACTTTGTCCTAGGCTGTGTGCCAAGCAAAGCAGTACTTCATTAAGTATGAATTACAATTTTACAAAGTAAAGATAATCTTTTGCTTACTAGATTTCTGGGGAAAAAATAACAAACCCAAACCCCCCAAAAAAGCCCCAAACAGAAAACGCCACATAACTAGACTGTAACTAAATATTCTAATATTTACAGAAAAGCATGTAAACCTTGAAAGTGAGGTGATGAAACTGGCACCACCTCTTTCTTTTCCTTTTAAAATCCAACTGCATCAGCAAGTCCTCACTTTTATTGGACTTCAAGTATCATTTGCAAGCCCTTGAAGATGAATAGGAATAAAGGTTTATCACAACAGGATCATAATGCTTTCTTCTTCAAAGATCTTGTTAACTTCTTAAGAAGCACCTCTTGGTGGGTTTTTTTTTTTTGCATGTGTCTGCTGCAATATACACAGGTGAAGAAAATGAAACACCACTTTGCAGCAAAGAAAGTTTTTTTCTTCTTTATTTTCAGTGTTACTCTCAAGGACAATAAAAGGAATTTTTCAAGCTTCAGAAATTTTACCCTGTTAGGTGAATAAAATCCATTGAATTTTTTTATTACTTTCATGTTGCTAAGGTCTGTTTCAACTTTTGATAAAATAACTGCTACTTAAAACAGGAGAATGAAACTGGAAGCATAAATGTAACAAAACAGCGCTTCTCAGTCTAGGAATAGTATCAACTAATTTTTTGTTTAGATAAAAGTTCTGAAAAATTAGAGGAAATTATTTTGGATTGGTTTTAACAAAAAAGTGCTTTGAAACCTTTTGAACTAAAAATTGAAGCTAAAGCTTTTCATGTGAAATTAAAACCTCCACTTGTTCTGGGTTTCTAAAAAGTTTGAGCTTGTTTAATATTAAATTTTTAAAAAGTTGAATGCATTTTATTTAGTAAAACTTTGAAGTTATCAACTTAGTTTTTTTCCCAAAGTTCATCATTATCTTTGTGATTAAAAAACTGAGTGGAACTAGCAAAGTATTATATTAGCAATATGAATTGGCTTCTCTCTGTATTTTTGGAAAATTTACAGGCAAAAAAATATTTCCAAGGACAAGTGTGATTGACAGACCAGACAAGCAATGACAGTATGTGTGAGGGGAAAAAAATCACGTTGTTTCTGATTAGCAGCTGTTAGGCCTTTCCCCAGCAGGCTAAGGCCATAAATTTTAATGACATTTGAAGCTATGTCATAGCAAATCGCTCTTTACTTCACAAAGGTGTTTCAACCAAAAGCTCATAACTACCTTGTAAACCATCAAGTAGTTTGACTAATGCATTTTTTTTCTTTATAGGAAAGTTATTAATTGCTGCTATTGAAAATCAAGTAATACTGGTTACATTTGCTGACTTACTGTAATAATTGTTGAAAACTGGGAAAATTTTGCTCCTGCTATTGTAAAGGTGCCCTGGGCTAATGTTCTGCAAGTCAACTTCAAGAAACTAATAGCACCACCAGAGAAACTCAAGTGTATTATTTTCATTTTATTGAAAAGTTTCAAAGTACAACCCACTGGAGTTCATTTTAGCATCAAAATTGCTATTAAAAAATGAAAAAAACTATCAAAGAATAAATAAAAGCAAGAAAAGATGCAACATATTTATTCAGTACATTGCTAACACCAGCCAGTGTCACCTGTTCTGAAAGCATTACCGGTAGATGTTTAATTAATCATATTTGAAAGCCTTTGCTTCATGAAAAATCTATATTTTCCACAATCTCCTCTAGCTTTTAGCCACCCTTACCACTAGAAATCTGAAAGATTATCCTAATAAGCTCCCTTCGGGATTATTTTATCCAGGCAACACAAAACACTTTACACAGAAAATTATCCTCAAACCATTTTATTCCAAATGCAATGTTTCCAACCTCACCTTGAAAAGTGCATGGGCTAGACCCCACTAGATCCAACCTGCTGGGCATGCAGTAGATGATAGCAAAAGAAACAATAAATCTCACTCATTTAAATTTCTACCATGTCCAAGCAGCAGCATTAAAGAAAATGCCACCTAGGTTTGGACCAAGGCGTTAGGGCTCCTGCAGTGTGGAAATAATAACAGTAATAACAGCTGGGAAAAAGGCACTTGGGGAGGAGAGGTGGAGCAGCAGCTCCTGAGCTCCTTCGAGCTCTCCTGGGTGGCTGCATGGTTCTCCCTTTTACAGGACAGCTGCAAATCTTGCGCAGAACGAGCCTCAAAGGCTTCTTGCTAAGGGAGGCTAATACCATGCCAGGTCTTGATACCTTCAAGGGACAGCAATCTCCCACCTTATGGGCTACAAGCTTATGCTGTGTTCAAGAAATAATGTTCTGTGCTCAGAAACAAGCACATAAAACGTCATTTGACTTTGAATTTTCCTGGTATGTTTATAACTCAAAAGGAAGCTTTTATTGAAAAGTTTCATTTTTTGAAATAAACTAAATCCAGACTTGTACAGCATATTTAAACTTTGGAACAGCAGAGATCATTTGTAAACAGAAGCAACCAAAGCAGTGTTTAGATTATAGTGGAGACATCAAGGGACAACTTGTAAGATAATATATAAGAATTATACCGTGATCTTGTCATCAGTGACCCAAGACTGTTTATACAAGTTCTTTGCTGAAACTTTTTGAACTGATGTGCTGTTCAAAATTACCTTGCCATAAAGAAAAGAGCAATCGACTGTCATTAATTATGAATATATGCAATGAGGATATAGTTTTGTCCAAAACCAAATAATCTAAAAACTTTAGATGATTTTGCATTACCTGTTAGTCTGGGTAATTTAAGAGAGTAATACTGAGGTTATTGCATATGAAAAGAACATGCCAAGTCCTCAGCTGTATAAATTAGGGCTCACATGTCAGAAGGTTACCAAAGTTAACAACAGAACCACTGTAAATGACCGTGTGCAGTCGTCTGTGGTAAATGTGATATGAAAAGCATTAGATAAAACCTCAGTGATAGATAAGGTATGACATAACACACCATATTATGACACAATTTAAGAGCTGAGCAGGATTTCAACATGAAGGAAGAAAGTATTTCATAGTGATGCAGCTGTTCATCTAATTAATAAACTGAAAGATTATTTTTTCCTTAATCAGTGTCGGAGTGCTAAACAGTTTCCTTACAAGAGCCAGAAAATAATTTTATACAGACAACATGATGTTTAAAAATGCTAAACTGCACATTTTAATGAATTTAATAACATAACTAAGGCTATCATGATTTATTACATACATAAGGATGTCATGCCCAATGTAGTGAACACCACATTGTGTAACCTGGTAGAAATGTCATGAGAGAATAAAAGCTGATGTTGCTGAAAGAGATAGATTTTAATTTTTATTTTCATATCATAGTCTGATTTTGTTGAAATTATCAATGTTTTCCCTGGATTCAAAAAGAAAACAGCAGTTGAAATTTCTTCCAAAAAAGAACTCAAAATTTCACTAAAATTTAGTAACACCATTTCACCTTGGTATTATTTAATACCAAAAATTAGCAAAGCTTTAAATTCAAGACCATAGCTAATTTTTTTTTTTTTTACTGTATTTATTCCTTTCCTTACTGTTCAGACAGTGACAGCATCAAACAGATGCATGGTCTGAACAGTATCTCCTCATACTGGGTACTGTATAAGCAAATTGAGCTTTTTGGAACCTGAACTGTTTATATCTTAAACAACATGTTTGCCTGTCAATATTCTGCCTTAGTTATTATCTTTCTGCTTAATAAAAATAAACTACCTTTATGTTTTAATAATAAACTACCCTTTTATGTTTTTTCTAAGAAAGGTCTTAATTTTCTTCACCCCCCAAAAAAATTTGGCTTTCCTCTTCCTCTGAGTTGCTCTACCAGCACTTCTCTGTCCTGCTCCATTGCTAACTCCTCTCCACATTTTCAACACTATTTAATTTTCTTCTGTTTTGGACTAGCCCAGATCATTTCAGAGCCACTTTCATGTTGCTTGCTTCCCACCTCTGCTCCTTTATGATGGATTTCACTGGACTTTCACTGCTCAGCTAACACAGATTTTACCATTTTGAAAAGGTCCGAGGCAAGTCCTGACTGTAGCCATTTAAGGTTATCATATTTTACAGATATTTCTCCTTATGTGTATCATACATCACATGACAGATTGCATTTACATTACATATGCTGTCCCACAGTTTCTCCTCTCTGACACAGGAGCAGGGATAGACTAGCTTCTTAAAACCTGCCGCAATAACTTGATGTTTTCAGTAGTGTATGAGTAGAGTTGGTTGTAGAATTCATCAATCAACCACATTTTTTCTGGCCCAAATGTTCATCATTAAGTTGTTCTCAGAACTATTTTGATTGTCTATCACCTGACAACTAAAACCCAATTTTAGTTTCACTGCAGCTTCCTGCACCAAGTCATCAGGTTTCATCCTCCTAATTATTCCAGATGGACATGTACTTTAGATTTTTTGCACTTTAGCCCTCTTCCATTTACTAAAATGTAATAATGGCATTTAACTCCCAGCCATGATGTGAGATTCGATTAACATTTTCCATCATTGTTGCAGCTTCACAATCTGTTTTTAAAGGGCTCATTCCATTTTGGGAATCAATAACACTAGATATATAGATGGCTTTTCAGTTTCTCACAAAGTGGCAATTTAATATGTCTCACAGGGCCATCAGATGGCCTATGAAAACTTACACGCATTCTCAGTCTTGGCTTGACCTGAAATTAGTAAATCCCTTTTCTATCTTTCAGAAGTAAGGAGCAATTTCTTTGCCTGGGGTATATTTGCATGCTACCACTGACACCAGACAAGGCAGAGACAAGGAGAGAGCCTGATTTATACCTTGCTGAAGTTCTTCATCATTCTTTGTTTTTCCAGCACTTTGCTTTAGATCATGGCAAGCCTGTGTGAAAAAAGGCTTTTTGTGAAAATATTTATATCCTTACTCTTTAAAACAGGAAAATTCTTATCCATATTTTCTTCTTTCTAGATAAAAATAAATGTACTCAGATACAGCTGGTGGTATTACATGGATTACTACTATAACAATAATTATTGATGAATAAATATCTCTTCATCATTCTTAGCAAAGTGAATAATGAAATATAATTGCATAAACTCTGTTGGAACTTTACAGCTAAGTCAGATCAACAATACATAAAAGAAAATGAAGCTATGGTGATCTACACAAGCTGCAAATTAGACAAAAATTGAGGTCTTTGTGAAAATATCCATGTGACAAGGAGACTACTAGGTAGAAGTTTCCATCCAAAGTAGACTTTTCTCACAGAAATAAACATTGTACAGAGATTAATATCAATATCTGTAATTCAAAATTTGTTAGCTACTGACACCACAGAATGCATTGCTAATTCACAGAATCATAGAATACCAGGCTGGAAGGGACCTTAAAAATCATGGAATGGACCTCAAAGATCAGCAACACAAAAAATTGGCTTTAGTGACAGTTCAGTGAACCATTTTTATAGGTTAATATTTTACCAGACAAAACTTGAACAGGCCAGAGATAATTATAAAACACTGTTAGCACTTCTAGTCCCCAGTGTTGCTGTTTTCCTCTATTTCACTTTTGTTGTTCAGCTCTGATGTGTGTCTGCTCAGAGCAGGTGTTCCCAGGAATTATGGGAAATATCAAACTTTTTTGTCTTTTTCATCATCAACATATATGAAAGGTCTTATTTTGTATTCCTAGCAGTTTCGCAT
>JANHGB010033879.1:15780-37376 GCA_026283785.1 Coracopsis vasa
TTAACTCTTGGTATCTTTTTTTCCTTATGAAACAGGACAAAACCACAAGTTGCAGAAATAATAAAAAGCTTTAAAGGGTGAAAGGTCTTATTTAGTATTCCTAGCAGTTTCGCATTTAAATACTTGCCTTTTCAGAAAAAAACATAAATCAACCATACCTGCGGCAACTTTTGTAACTGGTTCCTTGTATGCAACAACATCAGAATAAGGATTTTCTGAAAACATTTTATTGACATAACTTATGACACAGGTGGCAATAAGCTATTGTATTGCAGTTTTCATGCATAAAGGGCAGAAGCTTTTAATCTTCTAAAGACTTAAGAATTTTGCTGTTCTTTTTATAAATAAAAACAGCAAGTGCCATTAGTCAATTTTTCTACTTTTCTTTCTTTTTTTTTTTTTTTAATAATTAAGAATTTTTATTAGTATTACTATAGAAATCAAATTTGAGAACCTGAATTTTCCCATACCTATACAAGCCCACTTCATCTTTTAGGTATCTAACTCAGTTCATTATAAATACAAACTCTGAGTAAATTGCTGTTACCCTGTCCATGGGTAGGACATGGAGCTGTTGGAGCAAGTTCAGAGGAGGGCCATGAGGATGATCAGGGACTGGAGCACCTCCCATGTGTAGACAGGCTGAGAAAGCGGGGGCTGCTCAGCCTGGAGAGGAGAAGGCTGCGTGAGGACCTCATAGTAGCCTTCCAGTATCTGAAGGGGGCTATAGGGATGCTGGGGATGGAGTATTCATTAGGAACTGTAGTGATAGGACAAGGGGTAATGGGTTCGGACTTAAAAAGGGGAAGTTTAGGTTAGATACAAGGAAGTGGTTCTTTACTGTTAGACTACTGAGGCACTGGAATGTGTTGCCCAAGGAAGTTGTGAATGCTCCATCCCTGTCAGTGTTCAAGGCCAGGCTGGATGGAGTCTTGGGTGATGGGGTTTAGTGTGAGGTGTCCCTCCCCATGGCAGGGGGGTTGGAACTAGATGATCTTAAGGTCCTTCCCAACCCTAGCTATTCTATGATTCTATAATTCTTCAGGGTATGGGTCTAGAACACAGGACAGTTGACTGAACTCAAAGCCTTGCTATGTGTATTTTATTCCTATCTTTACTGCTGTTTTGCTTTCTCTACAAAATGTTGACTTTCATACATTCTCCCTCTCTCTCTCTCCTTTTTCTCTTGGATTCAATTTAGATACTAACACTTTAGGGCTCTACACTTCTTTGTAAGACCTTACCTAGCATAATAGGGCTCTGATTATCTTGGCACCCTGGAGTACAAACATGTAGTGTTATGACTACTATACAGTGTAATACTGAAATCATCGGAAAGCCTGTCTGAGCCTACGCTGACTGTGGCAAAGCTCAGAGGTAATAAAACCAGATAAAATACAGTTCAAGGAAAGTACTATTTAACAGGTCAACAATTAGTATCTGGCTGTAGATAAATATAAAATAGTAGCATTTTTATTAACTGAGAACTCAGAAAGTAATCTAATTAAAACCCTAATAAAAAAAAATGTTTGCTAAAGAATTAATCACACCTTGCTATAGTTCACTCCATTAGTTTTGACTTCTTCATTTTAAGCAATTGCTTCTGTATCCCCTTCTGGGCACCACAAAATATAACTAATTGGGAGGAAACAGCTGTTGTTGTTATCATTTACTATGACCAAGACAGAGATGTGGTTACAATGTTTCTGATATAATTATTTTCAAGACAAATTCTGGTAATTCTGCAAGTGAGCAGGCTCTAGCCAGAAAGTATCAGGAAATATTTTCTGCCCTGAACAGAGACAGGGAGGGGTTTCTCCACCCTCCACACTCTGCTCTTTCTAAGCCACCCCTTAAGCTTGTTCATGCCTTGGGGTCTTCACAGCAGTAACAGGCTTAATGGGAGCTGGAAAAAATGGTTGCAAAAAAAGGAAAGATATTTTCCATGTCGCTTATCTACACCTCAGTTGCAAACAGAAAGAACTAGCATGATCATTTCTCAAAGAACAATATAGCAAACAACAGGAAAACAAAGTGATGAGGTTTTTCCAGCCCATCCTGTGTAAGCTAGCAGCATTGTTTCCTGTAATAGACACTGAAGTAAATTTTCTAGACTAGTTTTAAAACTCCCAAGTGGTGAGATACCCTGGGGGACTTTTTTTATGATACTTCTTCACCTGCTGTCCTGATGTTCAACCTTCATTTTTCTTTTTCTTACTTTTCATGAAATAACCCCAGGTTACAAAATTAAGCATGTTATGTCATTTCATTTCTCTCTTCCCTGAATCTGCAACAAAGAATGTAGGAAAAAAAATACTAGCAAAAAAGAAGTAACAGATGTTGTAGTTGGAAGCAATTCTAATTACTTATACTTTATTAACAAATCTCATTGTTTATTTGTAAATTTATTATAACTTACTACTAATAATAGAATATAGAGCCTTCATAGTCTACAGGCATAATTGGTTTCTCTTCACTTTGCCTTATTTTGTGTATGAGAAAATCAGTTGCAGATTTTCAATGAATAATTTGAGGTTAGAAATCCTACTTCTTGCAGAGTGAGGATTCAGAAAGTCACTGTCTTCTGCCTGTCCCTTTACCCTAACCCCATCTTTCTCTTCAGTATGCTATAACCTAATTCATACACATATGCATGTACGTCAAACACAACATACTATGGTATGAAATGTGGTTGTGCTTTTGATTACAAAAGAAGTACAATAAAAGCTAAATACCTCTAAAAACCCAAGGCAAAAATGGGAGTAAACAGTATTATATCAGTATAGGTCTAAATAAAAAAGAAAATGTTTGTATGAGATGACAGACAAGATCCAAGGAATTACCTACCTTGCCAGGCTATAAAATGAAGTGGAAAGAAGCAGCCATAAAACACTAAGTAAGAAAGGTGGTTTCATTCCTGCACTGGTTTGTAGAGCTTTTAAGTTGTATACCTTTGCTCCAACCCTACACAGCATGTATGCTACCAAAGATAGAATATTATTTAAATTTCCTCTAGTCTTCCCATCCTTTAAGCATCACTGATAGGCAGTGTAACAGTAACCCTCACCTTCTGCCACCCTGCATTTTCTCTGAGTCTCTTTTGTAGCTCATATTCATGTTTTTTTCAATAACGAAAGCTTTCTGCTGATAAAACTCTTACATATTTAAATGACATTTTCAAGGAAGTATAGTCCTCTCTTCTAAACTTCCAGTGAAGACAAGCAAAAAGTAAAAAAGGACAATTTAAAGGAAGGAGGCTATCAACCAGGTCAGTAAAAACATGTTCTCTGCGTGTCACCACTAAAATAAGAGAAGTTCTAAAGCACAATGAATTAGTCTCCTAAAACACATTAGTGCTGCCTATTTACTGCCCTTTTTCTTTCACAATACTTGAATTATTATTTTTTTTTTGTTCTTGAGTAAGAAGTTAGGCTGGAAATCAAGCTTCCCTTCAATCTCAGCTGGTGAGTCCTGAGAACTGAGAGTGCAGCAGGACTGCAAAAGGCATTATTGAGAAATTTTGTCTTCAAATTGCCAGAACCAAATCGTTCAAGGACCAGTGAAGCCAGGGCTTTGGCAAAGTGATTCACTCAGTCAGAACTATGTGTCTACATTCGAACACCTAAATAAAAGGTCTAATTAAGTGTCATGCTAAGTAACTGATGTCTTTTTTTGGCCTTAATGAAGAGCTGCATGCAGGTAAGGAATATAAATTAAGGCAAAGGTTTTTCAAAAAGTTTGTTTAAAAGCTTTGATTGCTTAGTGGAATCAGGCCCCACTGTACAACTTACTCATTATTAGTTGTAGGAACAATACCTAAGACCATATTATCAAGTCAAAGTTAACAACAGCATTTTGATGGAGAACCCAAGCCACAGCTCATTCTAGCAGGACCTAGTCCTGAATGGTTTACCTCAGGAAAGCAAGTGTTTCAATGCTGTTTGGTGTTTCAGATACATGCTTTGTTGGAAATGCTGTGAGGAAGGAACCTGCCCCAGCCGGACCTGGGATGACTCATCCAGTCTTTCAGGGTCTCTCTGAGACCTGGTCTCAGCATGGAGAGAAAGAGAGATTATGACATGAGGCACAAAGAGAAAAGATGGAATGGTCAGAGTCTTCTCCAAACTATTTTTCATACAATATCCAGGCAATAAAGAATAAAAAAATAGTATTGATGACTTTTTTTTTTTCCCTGATAGTACAAGAGTACTCTTAGTATGAGAGACTAACATACGTTCTACATCAGAAGAATGTGGACTGACATAAAAAATATACTTAAATATAATCAAGCCCTGATTTATAGTCCAGAGTTTTTCCCACATCCATGGATGCCAGGCAAATACACTGAAATCAGAGTAAGCACACCAAAATCAGCCTCCTTGCACTAGTATAAACCAAACATAAATGACAGGGGAAACAGGCCAACTGAGAAAGAAAAGAGAGGGCAAAGTACAAGCTGGCTCCAGGGAGCATGGAGGGGAAAAGAAGCTCCAAAACAACACTAATAAATGTCTTTTCCTTCCCTATTCCTACTATTGAACATACACAAAAGAAAAAGGCTCCCACGGGATGGTCAGAGGAAGAGATCACTGTGGAAACTTCACAACACTTAAAATGCACTTTATTTCACCTACATTCATCTGAGAGACTGGAAAAAAGAGATAAGAGGAGGAGAAAAAATGGTGTGAGGAATAAAATATTAACATAAACACAAAAAGTCAGAAGTACAAATAACTAAATATCTGACATTTTGACCATTTCAAGCATTTTTATACCCCAAAACCACTTCTATGTGCAGGTATTTTTTAATGAATGTATTTAATTTACATTAATATATTTCCTTTCACTTACATAAGATCTTAAGGCATTTTATCAGTTTAGGAAAGAGGAATCACCAATAGTTACAAGGTAGCATGAAAATGAGCTTCCCTGTCTTTCACTCTTTTTCTGACATTTTACTGCTTCTCACAAACCTCTCTGAAAAACAGCAGTGCACAGACAAAAAGTCTAGTTCACCTAACAAAATTTACATGGGATGAGAGTTTCTCTGATGAATCTCATAATTCCTGCAGGGATTAAGATCCTCTTTCCACTGCAGCATAAGGTGTATCATTGTCACCTTCCCATCCTTGCTGAATGTGATAATATCTCATTAGAAACATTAAGAAAACATTCAACTGGAGTGCTGGAAATTGTGTCAAAATCTGAGAAAATATTTTCTTTTTTTCTTTCCAAAGTATTAAAAAGATCAGTAAATAATAGTGGTTATGGAGGAAGTCTGTATCTGCCTGCCTGAAGCACAGGAAACTCTCCAGAGAACATAGATGAATTTAATTAAAAAAAAATAATTTTGTATGTGCTGTTCATTTCTACATGCTTTTTCATGTAACAAGCTATGAAGCAGTAACATTCACTTTGATTTTCTACTTCTCTTGGATGCAATGACAAGCTGAGGCTGATTCAGCAGAGTAGAAATAATTTTGACACTAGCAGTTACCAGATGAGGTTTAATACAGGGATTCAAGCTGTCATGGGAAATCTGCAAGTGCTTGCAGATTCATAAGTTTATCCATAAACATTTAAGAGTTTGAAAGTATTAAAGGCCCATTTCCTCATAAAAACTAAAAAAGAAGAAAAAACTCCATCTTTTAAGCATTTTAGGAATTTAACACAATGCATACAGCTAACAAAAATTCGCCTCATTGATAGTAAAGATGATCCATGAACAAAATTGTTTTGTTGGATATATTACCAGTTCACCCATTAAGAATAATGATTACATCTTTCTGCAAAGCCCACAGTATATCTGTGTACAGATATGCATCTCCCTCTCTGAACACAAAAGCAGCCCTGTTTGAAGGTTGAGTGATTAAATCCTCCCCTACAACATTTCATTGGATCTGCTAATGCCCTTGAGCAAATACCAGATTACGGTTTTGGAGCAAAATCTGCCAAACAGGGCTGTGTCTGGGGGAATGTGTAACGTGTTGATGCCCCAGCTTTCCTCCAAAATTCGTGCCCATGGCCTTAGCTGCTTGCAGCAATGCTGAGACAGCCAGCATGCAGGTCAGGGGGAAATAAACCATGCAGGAAAAAAAAACAACCCAGAGAAACACCACTGCACCACAGTGCTCCCTGATCTGAGTGCGAATATCCACAGCCCACTTCTTCATGAGCTGCGACTGCGTGAGTCTGCTGTAACATTTCTCTCCCTATTTTTATCTCAGCTGGATACTGTTTTGACAAACCGGCTGGGGCTCCATTCCCGGGAGCACGTGCCAGCACGCTGCAGCTCGTCGGGAAGGGAAGGCCTCCTCGGGGACATCTCCTCCAGCTGTCAAGCAGCGAGAACTGGTTGGAGATCACCAATCCATTGTAATGGCTGCTTGGTGGTTTCACAGCCTTCAGGGACCTGCTGGATTCAAACTAATTGGCTTTGCAGAGCAACCCAAGTCCGAGGGCATAACATTCCCCTTCAGGACCAGCTCTCACTCCCCCTCTTATCCAAACCACTTTTTCTAGTGCTTCTTGCCATACCAGAGCCTCAGTCAGATCTGGCCACATTGCTGTGTCATGATATTCCTCGCAAATTAATTTGGCATCACTTTTCTGGAAGCAGTCTGCTTTCAAAGCTAAGTGGTGAGGGTGGCATGCTTTGAGCTCCCGCACAGGGAAAGCATTTGCACTGTGAATTGTTAGTTTGCCTAAAGAGAAATCTCAGTCATCATATTACAGTTCAGTTTTTTGCAGAAGACGCTGACAGGGGCTAAAATTTTGCAATTCTGGTATATTGTTTTTATTGTTATGTAGATTACAGAAAGCCTTGGCTGGACTGTATGCACACACTCCCTCACTTCTTCCCTCCCCTACCTCTTATCTGGTTTTAAGTACTTAAAAACATACTGCTGGAGCCAAGTTTTGCCCTACTCAGAGTAGCTGAATGTCCTTCACATGCTGTAGCAAGACCTCCAGATGACTTTGCAGTCTCTTCAGACACCTAAGCCACTCATCTTAAGATCCTTGACATGAATATACTCAACAATCTTCTCCTTCTTTTGGTAATTTAAAAATCTTGTTTGGCTTTATTCACTATTACCATATAATGGCTTTAATGAGAATAGACCTCTATCATTGCTGTATTTTGTTTGAATACACCTATTGATAGAAATTTCTACGTGTTGCTGGTCACAACGCCTAGAGATTAATATTTGGGTTGACAGTATGCTAACACATAATAAAAGAAAGCATCTATAAAATGTTCAGAAATGGTGGCAGAGCGGGTGTGGATAAGGAATTGCTACTATCATCTACACTGCAGGTGTAAAATTTATGCACAGGGAGGTAAATGATTTACTTAGAAGTATACAGCAAGTCTATGGCATGGAGAATTAAATCTCAGTCTTCTAGCCTTAATAAGTTAACTGCAATCTCATCTTTTCCAGCATATAAATATTTGTTAGTAGAATCTTTGTTTAATAACTTGATGTTTTGTATGCTAAAAGATTACACTTCCTATCTGTGAATTTCTGAGTCCTGGCCCCAGAGTCACAGCACCTTATTATGAACAACAAGTAGCAGGCAATACATTGGAAGCTATTGCTACTTTTATCTACTGCAAATTTTTCTCTAGGATCTGTCATCCATGCATCAGTCTATTCCCTAGTGAAAGCATATGGCTGTTTCTCCCAAACATGCCATAAATGATATTATAAAAAGCTACATAGATAAAAAATAAACACCACAAGAAATTCCACTGGAATCTCGAAATATACTGAGGCAAGGAGGGATTTACGGTAGAAGGGAACAAGGTGGTTATATTTCATCAGTGAATAAATTAAAGGATTAATGCCCAGGGTATCATGGCAATGGCTAAAAGTGTTTGTTTGCAGCAAGAGGAAATAGGCTTCAGGTTCATTATATTTACCCAAGCACAATGATAAAATAAGTGCATTCTGTCTCTGGAGATGTTTCCCACTGGTAACATGCCTCCATAAAATCTGCCTTGGGTTACTTTGTTGCCACTGCCATTTAGTAAGTAGCTTCTCTAGAAAAAGGCACATGACATCTCCATTTTGCTGAGTGTGCAGCATATTTACACCCCCATTCCTGATCCAAAGCCTCGTATAGAACAATCAGGTCAGAGTTTAAGATTTGTTTCACCTTTAGGATGGACTTTAGAATTTAAAAGTAAGTAACTCAAAGCTCCTCAAAACAGTAATATTCTCAAAAGGTTGTTTTTCCCTGAATTAATTAAATTTTTTATATCGGGTTTAAAACAAAGGTGGTATCAGTGCACAGAAAACCCATTTGCAATGTTTCACATGTAGTACAAAATAGGAAGGATGTTTAACAAAGGTGAAGGCAGCAACACTGGCTCAGTGTTATATGTCAGTCAAATCTTTGTGTGTGCTTACACAGTGCTACGACTTAGTCATTTAAAGCAGTAAGTGCAAATCATTTCTTTTCTACCACTGACTGTTCCTATTCATCATATGCATTGCCATTTTCTAAAATGGGCAGAAAAATGTGTAAAAGAATTGCACAACTATGCTGAATCACTACTTTTTAATGTCATGAAAAGAAGGGAAAACCTGTTTGCTGTATCCACAGAGAGTAGGACAAAAAGTAATGAGCTTAAATTGTAGGGAGGGTGACACTGCTCAGGTATTACAGAATTTCTTTGCAGTAGGAGGAGGCTGTAGGTCTTCAGCATTGTTTGTGAAAGCTGGGTAAACAAAGAAGGATGTTTAGTTAATGAGGTCTTAGGGAAGAGGGATGGACTACTTGATTCTTGATTGCATGATATTTTCTTAGATTATGTCCTTGAACCTGTTTCTTTTTTCCATCTTCCATCTCTAATATGTGATGACAAGGAAACCTAAGAGTTTATAGGCAAAAATGTCCACGTTCTTCATAAAGAACTGGACACTAAAAAAGAGAAACCCAAGAAAACCTGTTTTTTAAGAACTCGACTACATAGAAAATAACGAGTTGGGTTTGTTTCTTATCCTTTTGCTAAGGGAACCTATTGCACTCTGCAAATTGTTGAAAGATTGGACTGATAAAATATTCTAAGGCTGAGATGTCTGATTAAAAGGAGAGATAATAGATCAGGAAAAAAAAAGATTAAATATTAGCTATTCAATAAATAATTGCCTATAAGAAACAAGAGTTTTTATATGGAAATGGTCCTATCTTTTAAAATGTGCTTTAATAAGCTGTTATTTTTGAAGTTTGATTTGATCTTATAATTGCAGAATTCCTGTTAATTATGACAGATTTGCTCTGGGTAGTTAAACAAGGTGGCAGTATGTCCAAAAGCCTCAGCGAGTGGTTAGTTCTATAGCACTTTTCTTTTATTGCCAGCGGTGTGGCATCACTTTGCTGATCATAGCTCATACTCCTGAGATTTGTGGCATGCGTCATTTTCGGAAAAGGATTTGAAAGAAAGCAGGATGCAGAGTAGACACAAGGCTTTTGCAATCAATAGGAGTCTTCATATTGATTTCAGTTATTATGTATTATGTAAAGATATAGTTGCAAACTTGTCAAGAATCATTTGAGAAGGCACAGACTAAAAGCAAGGTAAAGTAACTGCTCTTATAAAAAATCTCTCCTTGAATACTGGTTACCATTTCTGCAGATACTGTGCCTTCAAGGGATTAGCTAAAACTACCTTTGACCCTTAGTTTATCCCAGACAGATATAGATCTGCATTTTAGAGCTCCCAGTGGAAATTAGAACACATTTTGCAGTTTGAACGCGAAACCAGCAACATGAAATATATATTTTCTTTTTATATTTGTATCTACTAAAGTAGCATATTGCCTAAGAGTGTATTTTTCATCATCCAATCACTGTACCCATTTTCACTGTTCATAAAGTAGCAAAAATGAGAGAAAAGATAAATCAATTAACATCTTATAGAGAAATGGATCTGTTAAAAATACATATTGAGCTCAATAAGGTCTTTTATTTGATGGTGTTCTACTTAAGAAGTTGAAAAAGAGTAAATGTGAGAAAAACCCGTGTGAGTTGTGTTCTAGCTGCACTGAAAAATAATTGAAAAAAAAAGGTAGATATATCAGTGATTTGTTTCATACAGGAACATACAGTTTTATGGGGAAATACAAACACTGAACACAGAAAATTAGTAGGTTGTGTCTGCTAAACTGTTTAAATTGCTCTTGTCAAAGGCAGAATAATTCTACAAGAGTTTTTTAGGGTTTTTTTTTAATTAATTGAAGAATTTAAATGAAGCACTTTAAACAATAGTGCACTTGATTAGATATGCACAGTGTAATTGGCAGCTGGACACTAGAGCTGAAAACTGTGTTAGTCCATGCTTTTCCGTGTATGTAAGAATTTTAAATGTATAATACATTTGTGTTCATAAATTTCATTGCATAATGCTTTGCTTGAAGACTTAAAACTAAATTAAATCTCTGATCTACTGATAAATTCCTGGAATCATCCATACACATTACAGATGAGATTTTTCAGGAATGCTCAGAATTTGCCTTGCTCTCCTTCCATTCCAAATGAATTACCTATTGGTTTTCATGGGAGCAGAATTAGGACAGTGCAGTGACTTCTGAAAATGTCACCATCTCAAAAAAGGATGAACTGACAACAGAGCCTTGTGATAAGGAGTGTTTTATGACAAAAAAATTACATCTTAGAATATGAAGCCCTACTTTTGAAGGTCTTTTGACCTTATACAGGATAATTTTTTGTCCAGTGAATATAGTGGGATTTTAGTCATCAAACAGCTAACTGTAGATGACCCTTAGGTTGATATTGTAGGTAGAGGGGGCACGCATACTGACAAAAGACCATTACTTATAAGGTACACTATTTTCAGTGTATAGCTGAAAGCCATCAAGATTTGAATCACACACCAGTCAGGTTGGTTAATACAGCCTCATAACCCCTGTTTTCTAAACCAAAATAGTCCCTTTATTAGTGATGATACAAATCAGGTGAAAACAATTCCTTCACCAATAGCTTAAAAGCTAAATAAAAGTATTCCTGTGATTTATGTCTTCCTTAATATAGTTTTGGACTATTTAAAAATAATGCTATTCAAAACCTGTAAAGATTTTAGAGTAGAATATTGCCTTGCAAGATGCTGCAGGGTACTGCAGGATCTAAAGCTTGCAAAGAAGAGAGGACTTTGAGATCCTAGAAAAAAATGTTGATACAAAATGTTTGGTTCTGGATGCTTAAGGTTAAATAGACCATAAAAGAATACAGAAAGTAGAAATAAATTTAGCAGCACACAGCCCAGAAGTGCAAAATAGTTACTGATTTGGCATACTGTGTTGACTGTTCTACTTTTTCAAACAGTTGTAGGAGCTTTTATGGAATATCTTGTCTTTGTTTTCCTGGTAATAAAAGTTTTAAAACTAACCAACACCTAGCACTGGAGGAGTATGCACCTTTCCATTTCACCAGTTTTATTTTCCTCTAGTCATCAAGTTTATTAGCATCCTTCCTCTGCCCCCAAAATGTAAAAATCATAAAAATCACTGAGTTCTGAAAAAGCTCCTCTGGTGCTATGCTAGCTGGTGATTTGCCTTCTGCTTTCTAGCCTGCCTAATCTATGATCCAAACATCCATCACAGTGAACAACCCACGTGTGCCACAGTGGGGAATGCGAGAAGGACCCCACACTTTACGTATGAATCTATCCCAGAGCCGCTGCAACAGGGATCTCAGCTGGAGTCCCATGGAGGCATGGGGCTCATGTCTTCCTTCCCTCAAAAGAAACAAAAGCAATCACACAGTCATAGAAAAGGACTTCATTAGTTAATTATGGAAAAGGAACTTTTTAACAACAATTAGTTAAAGAGGTCTGATATCTTAAATCTATTCATTTTCTAACTAGGAAGCAAAAGGATACTTGAAACTTGAGGAAGCATAAAAACCTATCAGAAATGCCTGGTCCACCATTGTATTTTTGCTCCTTTTTTAAACTTAGGGCATGCAGTATTAGATAATGGATTTTAAACTAGATATAACTCAGTGCAGAAGGCTTTTCAATTTTATCCACAGCAGAAAAAGTGAGTTTTCACACAGCATTTATATTCCTTTCTGAATTGGAGTCCATTTGCTTTTGATCATCATAAAGAAGTATAAATCAGCTATAGCATTCTTTTTGATTATTTACTCCTTTAAGCAGAACCCTTAGGCAGAAGAGACTTCTGTTTGTTCTTGATTAATTTGCTGTTGTATCTTTTAAAGGCATGTGCTGGTTGTAGATGGTTGTAGCAGAGATACAAGGTTTTTTATGATGAAACAATGGACAAGTCATATCATTTCCTCTTATTAGTTCCATTTCAGACAAGATGCAGTCAAGCCATAAAACTACCAGGTTTTAAACAAATGAGGTGGGAAGTTGTGGATATGAGGGGGGTTTATAGAGCAGCTATTTCACATTTCTACTAGAAAAAATCCACTGTAATTTCTCAGCAGTGCTCATAGGCACTATTAGGACCAGGAATTACTTGAAGTTAACCCACTGCACATTAATTAGAAATTGCTTGCATTAAGTTAGACTTTTCTGAAATCCCTTTGACATATGGAAAAAAGATTCTTAAAAAATTCAGCTTCAGAGAAATGTACAGAAACATTTGCCTCCTTCCTGCTTATTTACGAAATCCTTTAAATCCTGGGTTTAAGGGAAAAATCTTTCAAAATGAGAAATGCAGTACTGTATTACAGGGATGAAAGACTTGCTCTCTTTTATGTATTATGAAACAAGGTGGATGAATGTAGCTGGAGACAAGGGGTAGGAATGAGCAATGGGATGCTGTCGTGGTTTAAGCATCATGGTTTGAGCAAATTGAGTACCCAGTTGTCTGGCTCTCAAGCCCTGAGGTGTGAAGGTGGGGGACTTGAGGCCACCTAGTATGGCCTAAACCATATTAGCCCTCCTTGCCTTAAACAGGAAAGAAGGTCTGAGCATGAGAGAGAAAGAAGGGATTCTGCTTTTCTTAAACAGACCCAATGAAACTCCAAAGCTAGGATTTGTGTTCCTGTCCTAGACTGATTCACATGGAGCTCCTGCTTTTGGTGGAATTAGTTGGGAAAATAAACCCTTTGTTTTTTCTTGTTTCTTGTCTCAACCTGAAATTATACATGACTGAGGGGGTTTTGCCTGGTTGCTTTTTTACTCAGTGGCGGGCAGAGTGACCACGGATTTAGGTAAGAACAAAGAAAAGGGCACATGCACATGTCTGGGAGCTTGGAGACAAGGTATAGTGCTACATTTCACTGCTGATACCAGCCTCGGGCATCAGGCATGTTGACTATAAAACAACATTTGCTGTCATTACCATTTTTCCCATGCTCATTGTTTTACACCTAGCAGGTATACATGAATCACCAAATCTGTGCTTTTCAGCATCAGCCCTCAGTGTAAACTATATAATGCCCCCTTGTGAACCCACAAGGTTCACAGTAGTGCTTTGTTCCCAAGTCTATGCTTTTACTTTAACTCTTGTGGCAAAAATAACTTTGATAGCTTTTCCTTAATTTCAAGCATTAGAGTCATTCCAGATTGCCTCCCCTGTTGTCTTCTTAATATGGAAAAAGTCACTACGTGGTAAATGTATTTCAAATACTTGGCAATGCCTGAAAATTTTCTTTCTCTTAGCCACTAGTCACAGATTACAGTAGAGAAGAAAATAAGTTAACAGATGATGAGAGATGAATAGATGGATGGGCAGATAGGCATGTACAAAATACTCAAATATGATTATCACTGCAGTTTTATATAAACTTCCTTTAATTTAGGCTAAATATTCATATTGTTGATACAAAGAAAGAATATTTTAGGATATGAAATTTATTGCAGATTCTACCTTGAAATCTAAAAAAACTTCCCATGTCTTAATCAGGTCTGTAAGAGTAGCAGGTGAATTCCTTTGGCTGGGGTGAACTCGTTATCTACTGTGGTACTTTGTGAAATTGTAACCCCCTACAGTTCAGTGTTGCAAGACACAATATCAGCATAAATAATCAATTACCATTATTGAATTATTTTCAGTGGCATTAAATGATATATTTTACCATCATATGATAAAATTACTTATATTTTTGCAAGCTTGGCTTTAAATATACGGTGTTAAATATACACTCGCAAGCCACACATCAGGAATAAAAATGCTATTATTCTTGGCCATATTGTTCTCACTAAAAGCAATATTAATGCATCCAATTTTATTTAAATGTAAATGTTAGTAAATGTACTGATATTGCTGACTGTCCGCAGTTAATCTTGGAGTGGTTAAATACTTGAGGCTGCATTACTGTTGGCAATAAAAATATTCAAAGTGCAGGAAATTACACATACTCAGAACCATAAAATTAGATTTTCTAGTAAGCATGTCCTAAAACAAATCAGAGGTCTTGAGCTAGTTCTTGAGCCACTAAAATGCTCGTATTTCACTTTATAATAGTAAATATCAGTTGCCTTTTATTCACATGTAAAGCTCCCAAGCAAAATTTAAGTAGGCTTTTCTTTTTTTTTCTTTGAAGCTCCTTCTCTAAGACATCAATAACTGCCAGGAACATGGAATAGGCAGGTAGGATTTTGACAGTCAACCAAAACACAAGGAAGGATTTTTTTAAAAGCATATGTTCAGCCTAGCAGGGATGTCTTGAAAGTCAGTGGCAGATACTCTCATTGACTTTGCCAGAGCAAAGTCAGTCTGCTTATAGTCTCTTCTGGAAAAAGCCTCTTTGTAGTTTATCAAAAGATTATTTGAACTATCAAACACTTGAGTCTGCAATAACAGTCAAGAAATCTCTTGAGAAAAAGGATTTATTGTTGACAAAACCAATTGTTGTACTATTTGCTTTTGATTATGACAGGAAAACCTCCAAGCCAGCCCTTTTGCAGGATTTCTACATGGCTGCCTCTGGTCCTTACGTCCTGAAGGCACTTGTAAGCCTGCACCCATGGATACATTTGCAGCCATGGCAGCTGAACTGGCATCACAGCCATTGTGATGCCTTGCTTTGGCCTCATAGCAAGTCTTCAAAAAGACCTGAAAGCCTGTGGAGATGTTTAGAAACAAATATAAATAAAGCATCACTGTACTGATGGCAACTATTCAAAACAGTGTTTCTGTGGCCCCCTGGGAGACTTAGTGTTGTCACATTTGGAAGTTAAAGGGGCTCTAGGAGTTAAAGGCACTGCATGTGTGCCTGGGGATACAGCTCCTCACTCCAAATATTTGGAAAATTAAGCAGAGAAGACTAAGGTACCTGTTGTTATCTTATTTCTTCTGCCTTTTGACTAGTAGGGCATGGATTTTAGAAATTAATTTAGATTTTTCTAGTGTACAGGTCAATGACTACCCAACCTGCTGCTCATTCACACTCTGTGAATACATTAAATTGTTTAATAAAACTAAACATAAAAGTCAGGAAATATTATAGGGACTTTAAGCAAGTATTTAGGAACACAAGGCCATTGTTTGCCAGCTGCTGCATGTTTTGTGGGTCGAACATCTGCCTCCACTAGCAACAAGAACAAAATACTGCAGGGTCAGGCGGCAATAGTGACTGTTGCTACTTTGCAATTTCTTGGTGACAGTGACAGATTTTAAAACAAATTGGTGTTTGGATTCCAGAGGAAAATTCCTCAGCAGACTACAGCATTATCAAGAGGGGTCAGAGCCAGAACCTAGTCTGTCCAATATCTTGCTACCTTCTACCTGTTGCTTTTGCATGACATGGGCCAATGCTTCACTCTTGCCTCCGCACAAGTGACACAGACTACTGTGATGCTAAAATACTGTCCCAGCTCTCTGCTATAAACTTCTGAGTATATTTTTAGTGCTTTTCCTTTATATGTAGTAGATAGTTAAAGAGGAATCCTACCACACATGAAGTTGTCCTGTCCCCACCGGCTATTTGCTATAGCACAGCCTAAGACCAATAAAAAGGGAAATAGATATCTTATCTTACCCACACAAGACCCAAATTGTCAGAGAGGCCATCCTGAAAAGCGAATAAAAAATTCCATCAAGGACATCTGGTCTTGCAACAGATTCACTGGTGAGACTGGAATCTGAAAATCTCTAACTGCAAAGGTCTCCTACAGATCTTAATGGATAATATGTGATACAGTGAGGAATTAAGTGAATTACTGAAAAGCTTGCCTTTGTTATACATATGTCTAGGGCACTGAGCCAAGATCTGCTTACCCCCTGCCCCATGTGTTTTTGGAAATAGTGCCACTGCAGTACACAACTTTCTGATACAAACGTAAGTAATGACTTGGCCATCACCAAAAGTTTTCCAGAGATTAATCCCAAAGCACCAGAGATTAATCCCAAAGCACCAGAGATTAAAGAAAGCATCTGGAAAAAAAAAAAAATGGGCTAAGTGAAAGTATAGGCTGTACCTAGAGATAACTGATTGCTGAAAAAAATAAATCTGCCATCAATGAAAATGCAGAATATACTATTGCCATGTTATAACAGCAAAATCGGACTGTGTTTACTTTTATTTCTATAGGGCAGACAACACTGATTGTTGTTAGATGTAGTTATCCATGCTACTCAACTTCACTGCAGCAAACAGACAACAAAAAAAAACCCAGTCTAAAATTGGATGCTGGAGAAACTGAGATGATGATGATGAGATCAGGGCTTCACTGACACTGTCCCATCACTCAACATAGAGAGCATCTGCTTTCAGGTGACCTGTGCTCCACAGAGTTCCCAGAGAGCCAAAAAGCGACTGCTGAGAAAAAAAAATTGCTCTCAAGGGCAGGGAGGAAGCATATTTTCTTGCAGAGTTTTGAATTTATCATTAAAGAAGACAATCACAAAGTTTGTGGTTTTAAACCTGTTTATGATGACTCCCTTCTACTTTGTTGTGAAACTGCTGTAGGCATGCAGCAGAAATTATATGCTGGGTGCAAAGGGAGTTAGCACCATCAAGCATTCTGTTACTGTTAAATTGTTGTAGAATAACACAGTATCCTTCAGCTTCAGCTGCCAATATATTTAATCAGACCCACTGTAATTCGCTGTCATTTCTACAAGTACTATAGGTCTAAATTAGAGACTGGATCTCTTCACCCTATCATTAAGGAACTATGAAAGAGCAATGGCCATGGTAGATTGTGATTATTTCAACAAGGAGATCATATTAAACCTCTGTACTCTCCCAGAGCAAATCATACTTGATCATTATAATGGAGAGGTACATTTCTTTGGACTGATGACTTCTACCATTGCAGCACTGCTTTTCAGTCTAAAATATTACTTGTTTCCTTCCTTCACTGCCACTAAGTATTACATGAGCACGTGTAGAGTTTTATCCTTTGCCATCCCTATAATCTGCTGTTATTTCTGCAACGTAGCCCTTTGAAAAAGGCATTTCAATTGCAGTTATTTGATTCCTTTACCAATGTTTACATAAATAAAGCAAACCATAACAATCTAATTTGGAGCTTTTGTGATTGCGTTCATTTCCTTTGATCCCAAAACATTTGAAATGCAATTCCTTTCCTCAGCACAGATACTGTCAAATAGAAACATCTCTCAGCCATATTAAGCTATCATTTAACTGCCTACCACTGTTAACAACCTTCACTTGAAAAAAAATATAATTAATAAACTTATTCCTAGCAAAGTGATGAGCGGAACCATTCTTTGTGGCTTAAATAATTGATTGCCCTTAAGCATCTCATTTTCAAAGCAGAAGCAAACCAGAATGTATTTTACAAATAAAAATCCGTTTAATGAAAAATTCCATAAGATAAATTGATTATGATTCTTGCTTAATTTTGATTAAGAATATTTTAAAATTATTTTGGAAACTATTTTGAACTCATTATTTACCGAACTTTGCGATGTACATGTGGATGAAAACTAAAAAGAGAAAGTTGATTAGAGAATAACAGAGATTTTCTAAAAGGTGGATTTATTGAAATGGATCCTTACTTGCTAAGACTGCAAAATGTATTTATATAAGTGATTCACCATACGGATGTGGAAAAATGTTCAAATATTTGTGTATCAAGTTTCAGACTTTCATAAATGTTTGCTACAGAAAGTAACACTGACTATAAAATGTATTTTTGCTATGGAAAGTAACACTGACTAAAAAAAATATCTTTTGGCTTCAAAGCATTCGTTTAATTCAGGAAACCCAACACGATGAAACGAATCAAATGCACAAGCAAGACATTATTATGTGGGTAGTAAGTCCTCACTGAAAATTCATTCATGATGTGACCCTTACTGCCATGTCCACATCTACATAGCAGTTGTTAAATCCATTTATGCCATTCTATGCGGGTTTTGAGATCTTGAAATTATATATCTTACTAGGACTTGGCCCAAAGGAGAGTATCAACAACAGCAGCTTGTGAGTGCTAGTGTCTGCCACAAGCAATCCCTGTAGGTTCACTGGCAATTCCCAATCCCACCATTCCTGAGTAGAGAATAAGAAGAATCCTATCTAGGATTACTGCTGCAGAATCAGTACAGAAAGCGGTTCAATCACATAGCTGGTTAGTTCTGTCCAGGTTAGCAAAGTAGAAGGGGCATCTAATGAAAAAAAAAAAAAATCTTAAAATTCTGTGCTGTATCAGTATGTGCTAAAAAGTAGTCTCTAGGGCCACTTCCTAAAGCTGACATCTCTTTGGGTGATTGGAGCAGCAATGTAGTGCTACCATTCTTCTCCCCCCATATAAAAAAAGAGCTTTCTATCTACACCCCAGGTGAGACAGAGCTTGAATGAAGTAAAGACTGACAGACTGTGACCAAAATTGTATTTACATTGATGAGCAAATCTTAGCCATGGCAAAACCCTGCATGTTTTTAGTAAAGCTATTGTTAGAGTTATTGTTTTGTTCTGGTTTTATTTCCATTTTCCCTGTGACATAATGGATTGTTTCTCTCAGCATAAGGAAGTTGAATGAAAAGGAGCAAAATTAATAGCTGTTACTATTTTTTGTAGTTTGGAAAGCAAGAACTTGAAGAGAAAATGCAGAATGACATACCCACTGCTGTGAATGCTATATGCTAATTTAGATAATTGAAAAATACCAGACAACACTGTTATCTGACATAGTTCATAAAAATTGCTGCTACTGCAGTGTTAACTTAAAAAATGAATAAATGCAGGAATACCTTCTTGCCCACAGAGGTCAGGGAAGGGTACTATCAGCTGAAAATACTATCATTATTCATAGGGCTGCAGTTCAGCTGGTGTAAAATATGGTGCGCTGTCATTTAACAGGCCCACAAAAATCATAAAATTCTTTTTGAATCATATAATCACAGGTACCTCTGGGACAGCTTTTTTGTTGTAAAAAAGAACTGAAGACATTTTGGAAAGCACATCCACTTTATGTCTTCATCCAAGGAAACAACCACAAATCAATTAGATTAGAGCAGTGACTGGGTGATACAGGAGTTAAGGTTGTGCATGTCAGCATTTCTATTAGGTTGATAAGCAACCTCCTGTGAAAAATCTAAACAGTAGCATAGATGGTCTCTGCAAATAAGTTGTCTTATTATTTTCTCTAAATTTTAAATCACTGGTAATTTTGAACTCATGTCGGCTTCATTTTGCTGCCTGTCAACTTCAAGAACATCCTTGTGCAGATATTAATACCTGATATACCACGTGTGAATTTAATTTATGTGGTAAGGTTTTGAAAATGAAAGCTCAGTTTGTCCCTGTTGGTGGTAATGGAGGAGGTAAGGCTCCCAGCAATTTTGTGGAACATAGGCTTTAAAAATTTATCAATAAAAAATGATCCAACAAGTTTAGTCATTTTGGGTTTCTTTAATGAAAAGATGTTTAAATATATAAACACATAAAGTAAATAGTCAACAAAAAGTTATTCACAGCTGCATTTTTAAAGCTTCCATGGCAGATTTTAATATAAAGTTTAAACAAAATTGCGAGAATAAAGCTTATGGATATTCAATTTTTGGCTTTGATACCCATTTAAGACTATACGATATGCTCAGTAACAGAGATCTACCCATAGAGAACTACTGCAAAAGAGACAAGATCTTGAATAGGCCAAATTAACCTGAAATGAAAAAAAAGGTAAAGCTATACATGCTACCAGTGGAAACCAAAAAGACTTACTAAGTCACAATGCCATTGCTTCATTGCAGACTATGTTATGTCTAATGCCATTAGACATTCAGGTAAAAAAGGAAAATATCGAGTGCCAAGGTAGACTTCACACAAAATGTTTTTCCAGCCAATCACCTGGAAATCAGGACACACGAGGGGCCCATTTTCTTTGTCACATCAGAGTCACAGGGCGGCTGAGGTTGGAGGCACCTCTGGAGACCATCTCGCCCAACCCCTGCTTGAGCAAGGGCAGCAGAGCAGTCTGGACTTTGCGTATCTCCAGGGATATGTAATATGAATATCTCTGGGCAACGTAATCCTGTGGTTGACCACTTTCTCTCATGTTTAAATGGAATCTTCTGTATTTCACTTTGTTCTTGCTCACTTTTGGCCATTCACTGAGTATCACTGAGAACAACCTTTGTCTGAACAATCCCAGCTCGCTCAGTCTCTTGCTCTAATCTCTTAATCATCTTCATGGCCCTCTGCTGGACTTTCTCCAGTATGTCCTTGTCTTTCTTGTACTAGGGAGATCAACACTGGACCCAACACTCCAGCTGTGTCTCCCAAGTGCTGAGCAGAGGGGAAGAATACCCTCCCTTGACCTGCTGTCAGCACTCTGCCTAGTACAGCCCAGTAAATCATTGTCTGCCTTCACTGCAAAGGCACATTGCTGGCTTATGGTCATCTTGATGTCCACTGGAATGCCCAGGGCCTGTCAAGCAGTTTTCCAGCTGGTTGGTCCCAGTTTGTACTGGTACATGGGGTTGTTCCTCTCCAGCTACAGGGTTTTGCACTTCCCCTTCATGATCATGAGGTAACTGTCAGCATATTTTCCCAGCATGTCCAGGTCCCACTGGATGGCAGCGTGACCATCTGATGTGTCAGCCACTCCTCCCAGTTGTGTGTCATCTGCAGACTTGCTGAGGTTGCACTCTTTCCCATCCAAGGTTGTTAGCAAAGAGCTTAGTAATGTTTGTATGAAGGAAAGTAATTCCTGTACCTACAATAACAAATTAGATTTCTACATAAGATAAATTCTCGCTGAATGAAAATGACGCATACTTTATTTTTTCCATTTCCCCCCTCACTAGCAGTATAGGATAGCACACAAATGCACCTTGGGGAACAAAATTAGTATGTTTAAGGAAAGTTTTTTGCATCTTGAAAACAAGTTCTAAATATCTTTCATAATAGACTCAATCCCTTTTTAAACTTTATGGCTGCATCATAAAGGAACATACAATTTCTTAGCCAACTAACCAAGCAAAAAAGAATTTGCATATACGTTTTAAACAATGTGTTTTGAAATGAAATCTTAATTGTGTTGATCTCTGTGTCTGTGCTAAACCTAGGTACTAGCTCTATTTTTCAATGGGCCTGTAACACACTGAGTATCACTACCAAGAACAAAAGTGTTTTTGACAAACTGTCTTTGGACATGCCTTTTAAAACTGTAGGTATAAGTT
>JANHGB010033884.1:0-11233 GCA_026283785.1 Coracopsis vasa
CTGGCCGAGCCCTGCACGATCCGCCCGTCAGCGGGCACCCGCCCGCCCGGTGCCGTCGCCGCGCTCCCGGAGCCCGGACAGCGCCCCAGGGGCGGACGGGGCTCCGGGCAGGACGGGGCGGCAGTCGGTTTACTTACGTGCTCTGCTGAGGCTGCGGATGGAAGGGCTGTACCTCCGCTGGGCCACAGGTTGGGCGTCTGGCTTAAGAATAGCATTTGGGGAGCGTTCGTGGACCCTAAACAACCAAATAACTCAACATAGTGCTTCCTGCTGCTCTGAAGTTCCAAACACGTATTGCAGCACAAGGAATTAAATTATTACCTGTAGTGCCTGCCGCAGCCACTCACATCATCCCTTCAGTATCACCATTTCTGGAACTGTATATGAATTAAATTGCGTAAATGCTTAACAACATAAACTTACCCACCTCCCCCCCCCCAACCCCCAGCAGTAATTATTGAGGCAGAAAAACGAAGGCAGGGAGAATAACTTCCTGAGCAACAACTGAGCCGTGTTGCACTATCTAAAGGTCAGACGTGTTAAGCTAAGGGAGGGTAGTAATCAAGGCAGAAAGTGAAAGGCCGGCCTAGGATATGGGGTGTTTATCAGCCCTGAACTGACCCGGAGGCAGTGGAGTTTTCTGAGGACTAAGATCAAGCACTGGGGTGAGGGTGCTCTGTAGAGAGAAGCTCACACTGGGCTGCAGTCCAAGCAGCGTCAGTAACACAAGCAGCCTCCATGGGCTATCCCTCTCCACAGCACACACGGGCTGTTTCTGCCCAGGACACTGACATTAACTGGGTATCACAGGACAAACACATTATTGCTTGCATCTTCTGACATGTACCTCCCTTTTCTGAGGGAGGATCCTTCATTCCTCAAGGAAAAAAAAAAAGGCATTATTTTGCCCGAGGGAAGAAATTAAGAATAAACTACAAATTTGCATAACTGAGGACAGAGAAGAATGGGGGCACCATGGGTGTTTGACCCATTTAATTTGAGTCCTCACAGAAGTGGAAGAGACATCAGTGCACGTGGAAGGCAGTGCTCTCTTAAGGTCATTCCCCCACCGTGCTAAGGTACTAGTGCAGTGTGATCTGTATATGTGGATATGAAGGCCATTGAGGTCACTATCATCCCCTACAGTAAAGGCTGCTTCTGGAGGCAGTAGGAGACAAAAGATGGGTAACATATGGGAGATGACCTGGGGCGGGAGAAGACTTGTTTATCATCTGTCTCTGGAAGGATTTTCAACACTCTTCATCTTTGAGAATCTCCCCTGTGGGTAGTTCACCACAGAGAGGAACCATGTCTGAGGAGACCAGGAGTACAGGCCTCCAGTCATCTTGCTGAATTCAGAGATGGAGAACTACCAGCTAATATAGTAGGGGGTTAATTATAAAATATCACTGTAATAAACCAGATGTCAGCTCCACATGAAATGATTTAAGCTTGATGGAGACTTTCTGGCAAATGACTACAAATGCTTTTAGAGAGAACATCTATTTCAAATCATTTCCAGTCACTGTTTGTGAACTGAAAAGAGAAAGCTGATCTTTGTAGTCACAGACTACATTTACTGGAGCCATAAAAGCAGTCTTTCTCTAAACTCTGTTAACTCAACATTGCCCACCACACACACACACTAAGAATGTGACCATGTTCTGCAGCTTTGCTTGTATTTCCTTTTCTTGGAGCTGTGTTTTTGAGAAGCTACACCCTGATCATGCCCCTTCCTTCTACTTGGTTTCATTGGTGCCAGGGATATCCCTTAAACAAACAAACAAATAAATGCTTTCTGAATAGAGGAATCAAGACAAAACATGTAAAAAAAATTTCCTTGCAGGCTGTTACATGAACAAAGGAGTTGCACCTGAGGACCAAAATACAGAACATGACTAATACAGAGTAATTTACAATGTTTTCTTTGCCCAAGGTAAGAAATGGAGAGAAAACTGCAAGTTTGCATAACTGAGGCAGACAGAGAGGAATGGGGTACAATGGCATGTATAAATATGTATATGTATCTCTTTATCTATCT
The DNA here is from genome assembly GCA_026283785.1 of Coracopsis vasa. Classification (NCBI taxonomy): domain Eukaryota; kingdom Metazoa; phylum Chordata; class Aves; order Psittaciformes; family Psittacidae; genus Coracopsis; species Coracopsis vasa. The sequence goes on from JANHGB010033884.1 coordinate 2,042, forward strand.
ATAAATGGTTTCTTAGTTTAAAAGCCAAATCCAGTACTGAGCGAGTCTGCTGACATGGCTCAGGCTGGGGTACATGGCCTGCAATTAGTGTGAGGTAACCCCTGCAAAAAGCCTCTTTCAGTGAGGCTCTGTGTGAAGATATGGACTACAGCCTGTTAGACTTGCTCAGTCTTCTTTCGCTGTTCTTTTAGCTATGAAAATCAGGATTAGCAAAAATGGAGAAACTGTTGCACTGCACACAAACTGTCTGAATGTATCCTTATCACAAAGGGTTACACATTTATAGCTAAAGCAGTGTTCAGAGAAAGGAGATGTAGTTGTACCCTACTTAAAATACAAAATTTTCTATTAAAGCAGTTGCTAGTGTAAAACATTACAGAAAATAAAAATCTGAGTCAGCTGTAAAATCCATTTAAATTTAATTAAAAGATCTCTTCTTTTCAAAAGGCCTCTGAATCACAGTTAATATGATACATCAATGTGATATACCAAACAACAGTCTTTCTCTTAGCTAATACAGTGACACTAATAAATATATACCCAATCACTGCATATTAGAATATTCAGAAATAATACTTTATAAAATAAGTAGAATTCACACATCTACATGCCATATAATGAACTCTGTACTACAAACCCACACTGGGTAAAACTTGCCCATGAAATGGAAGGAATGCCTGTGGATTTCTGTGGGCTTTTGGTTCAATGCTTATGTCAGTTTATAAAGATTTCAGTTTATGTGTCCTACATCACTTCACCATCTATCATGGTGAGAATACTTGTAAAAAGGAGTTACAAATGCCTCACTACTTAAAAAAGAAACAAACAAAACTAATGTCTAAAAGAAAGCCCCAAATAAACTGGAAAATTAAAGCAAAAGGAGTTATCTTTGAAAAGTACATAAAATCACACATTAAATAAAATTAAAATAAACAAAACTGCACATTACTAATCATGGTAGATTTTGCTTGAAAAGACTCAGTGGAAAATAAATACAGTATAACACACACACTTCCATGGAAAAACATCTGGTATGGTATATGCATGAGATATGCATCTTGTGCATCTGGTATTTTCCAGTAATGGTAAAGATGAAGTATCTGAGCCCCATCTTATGGAAATGGTTTCTAGAGGCTTAAATTTTAGTGTATAGAAAAACCAACCAGTTTCTTTCATAAGCTAGAACTGTACTTTGAAATCAAGAATTTCTGGTTGGCACAAAATATTCTGCTGTCCTTCAGCAGCTTTTAACTCTGAGCTCTTAAAAACCACATTTATGTCAGCCAGATTAGAAAGATAAGTTGAAGGTGAGATTTGTGCTGGTAGGACTTGCTCTAGAGTACAATGAAGACATCAGAAAACCTTTCATTACCTTCAGACCTTTAATATATTTTGCATAGCAAGAACTAAACTACTTTTTTAGTCAATCCTTTGCTAGGAGAGGTACTGCATTAAGGCAACTATGGTATTTGTTTCTTCCTCTTTAAGAAGTTCTTCATAACACAGTTCATACTTATCCCAGTGTAAATCTGGGAAGAAGTCAAGTCTTCTTCTTGTTCCTCAAGCTATGAAGAATAAAGTGGCTTTTCCCTACTGTTTCAGACACTAAACTATATTACCAGTAACAGAAAAATCCCAGCAGAGGAACTGAGAAATAGTCATCCAGTGAATCAGCAAATCATACCCAGCTGTAAGCAATGTTAATGGTAACCAAGGTCAAAATATTCACAACCAGTAAGATAACAAGCTACCATTGCAGTGGTCTGTCTGGTTTGGCAGGGAAGCAGTGGATTCTCTTCCTCTGATTTTTAATCTAATACTTTCAGAAGGATTACATTCATTAGCAAAGAGAAGGCAAAGCAATGCACAAAACCAAATACTAGTTACAGAAACCACATTTACTTTGACTGTGTTTATTGTGTGTATATATGCATACATTTTCCTACAGGTTAGGTCCTTCCCCACCCCCCAAGTTAGGTTTATGCTTGCATAATATCTGCTTATACAGTAGTCAACCTTTCCTCACCCCAAGAACCTTTGAACCTACTAACAGGTATCAAATTTGATGTGTGGTGACAGTCTCACAAATATTAAATTCCTACAAGGTTGTGTGAACATCAGAGACTGACAAAGAAAAGAAATGCAAGACAGTGCCCTCCACAGGAGGAAAGTGCATGGCATGAACTCCACAGCGGCCTTCCATTTGTCCAGTGAGTCACTGGCCGTGATTCACTGAACTCCGTGAGCAGCAGTTCAGTTACCCTGTGGTACCCTTGTCCATGGCAGGGGGGTTGGAACTAGATGGTCTTAAGGTTCTTTCCAACCCTAACTATTCTATGGTTCTATGAAGAACTGGGGGTCAGGTGAGGGAACTAAAGGGAAAAGAGACGGCCAATGCTTTTAAAGTGGTGGAAACAAGGGAACAGATCCTAGAAGTGTAATACCCATAGGAAATCAAGCTTCAATAGTTTTGCTGTCCACACAGCAAATTGTTTCCATTGGGCTGCTGCTAACATTGGTGCCATCAAATATATGCAAAATCATGATGACTTTGATCCTGTTATAATCTCCACTGCTACAGAATGTGCAGAGCTCCACTGACTCTGTAGTCCAGGGAGGAGCTAGAGACAATTTATGCAATGTAGCTACTGAACCTGCAATGAATTCTGCTTTGGCCTGTCTTCATGGAGGGAGGGAGGCTTAACTGGTCACTGCTTTGAAATAGATCTACTTAGACCTTCTGTTATAGCGGGGTCCCAGAAAAGACCAAACTTAAACAATGAACACAGACTTTATTCTAAATAAATACTGGAAAACTTAAGTTTAAAAAATGCAAAAATAATAGGGCAAGTAAAATAATTAAAAACATGACATACATCTACCTCCTCTGCCCATGATGTCTTGGCAGGATGGGTCCTTACTTCCACACTTGGCGTCAATAACACAAGTACATGCCTTCTCCATTGCATTGAGTGTACTAACTATTGAGCCTAACATGGTTTTAATAACTGCAGGTATATGACCGAGGGATGGCAAACTGATCAGTTTTCTCTGATCCCTAGGAAGTTCCTTCTGTCCCTTCTGAGAGCAAGGGGTTGAGCAAATACTGGCACTGAAGCCAATTATTTTCTATTATTGTCATTTACACCCACAAAAAAACCAAAACCAAACAACAAACCAACATGGATACAGGGACAGATATCTTTGTTTTCTTAATTATTAGTCAGTGACTTGAGGTCAATGGGAATTTGAGTTCTCAACTTTTGACTAAATTAAGTTTCATGAGAATAGCTTTTAAAGGAAATACAATACCACTGCACAGCAAAATATTCTCTGACCAAAGCAAATTTCAGTTGAGGGCCAGTAATCTACATAGTGAAAGATTATTCAAGAAAATGACTGCTGATTTTACAGAGCTTTATAGATTCTTCTATTTCAATCCAAGGACTAGCTCTCACTATTTATATGGCTAAAAAAGTGGTGATAGCTCAAACCAGTTTTTAACTGAACTGGTTTTTCTGAATCAGATAAAGTATAGCCATATTATCTTGTCTTCCTGATTAAATTCAGGTCTTCTACAATGCAGCTTTGCAAACCTAAACCAAAACTAAACTCGGTATTTTTATTTAGTACATGCAAATGTGCTTTTTGATGAAAACAATGAGCAATTTACTTATGCCCTTCTCAAATTCTCAAGATAATATTCCTCCCTGCAAAGAACAAAGGATCTTAGTACTTAAGCGTCAGTAGGAGGATTGCCATAGACTTCAGTTGCAGTAAGATTCTGATAAAAACTGAGTGTGAAATAAATAGAACCTTTTTAGACAAATAGAAGCACTCATCTGTTTAAAGTGTGTTTAGGACAGGCAAACTATGTTGTCAGTCATGCCACAGAATAGTAACAGCAGCTTAATGTTCTCTGGTAATATTAGTGAATAAAGTGATGTTTCTATTTTTGTATTCAGATTTCTGGCAGGAAATAAAAATTATTAGTAACACATAAGAAATGTTTTAGATGTTTTCTTTTTAGGACTATCAGTGCAATGTGAGATAAAGACTTCATGTAATGATACAAATTGTTTCAGAAATATTGTACACAGCTCTTCACCTGTTTCTTACAATATCCCAATCATCACAGTGTATTTAATTTAGGACTTAGCGTACTGTAGAATTGTCAGTGGAAAGCTTCAGAACATCTGTTTATTTCAGAGTTTGAAGTTGAAGATAAAAATAAGACAAACAAAATCTCATATTTTGAGTAGATATTAATAGTTCCACACTTACCGCACTCACTAATAAATTCATTGGATTCCTCCCCAGCAGTGTTTCTTTTCCAAACCTGGAAACTAAATTGTTGACAGTGAAAAAAACCAACAACATATGTTTAGTTTTCAACAGAATGTTAATTTAGGTTTTAAGAACCTGATTCTGCAGTGTGTATTGGCCTAAACTTGTATTAAAGCCAGTGACAGTCAGAGACATACTTCAAGCAAAGATCAAGTTTTGCACTAGTGGCATGATATTGTATCTGGCAAAGTTTGAGCAGGGATATCTTATGTCAAGCGAGTTGCCATGATATAGCTACTGTGAAACCCAGCCTCGTTTCAGGAAGCAGCTTCTCTTCGAAACAGAAACATCCTAGAGAAACTCTGTCCCTTCCATTTAATGTCTTATTTTACCCACAGTCACCAAATCATCTTTCTCGACAGTCACTCTAACAGAATTAGATAGTGGGAAGAAAATCAACCTCAGCTGTACATATATGGCTGCAGAAATACTCCTAGGAATCAGGGTTCAGTGCAGGATAACTACTTGTTCTTCAAAAGTCTGCCTGGAAGCGTCAGTGGGATCTAAATTACCTCAAACAGAAACAAAGGCGTATTAGACTGTTCCCCAGTTTTGATTTTTTCACTGCCCTGTTGGACAAGGACAAGGTTTCAACCAAATGCTAAGATGTGTTGCTAAAGTTAAGACATTTTGAGGAGAAGTGGAAAAATGGAGCAAACTTGAATGCTACCAATTCAGACTATGTGAGTACTGGCAGAAAAATTCCAGTGTACAAGTTATACTGATTTAGTGGCTTTACAGAGTATAAAAGAGTAATTGCCTCTTGTGTTTTAGCTTCACATAAGGAACTGTGAAGAAACTGCAAGGTGCACCCTTCTCATGCCATTGAACTTTTAAGTTCCCAGACATGGGACTGGACGTCATTCTTTGCTTGGCACTGTGACCAGAAGTGCCACCTGATTCCACCTGGCTTCACAAGGAGCACGGGTTCCTCTGCTGAGGTTAATAAAGCATTTCAAACTGAGTCCTTCCACTCTTGGAGACACCTGAAATCTCAATCCACAGCTAAATCTTTCAGCTAACCTTTTACAATATTTCCATTCTCTTTGTCTCTTGCAGAATGTGATCTATTTATAACAGCTCAGCTATTTCTGAACCTCAAGCAGACAGAAAATTGATGCGTCATTATAAGGATATGCCTTTGAAATGGTTGGGTGGGAAAAGAAAAATACAGGAAGGTGACAAAAGTGGAAAAATTAGTCTTTGTCTATGTAACAGTATTAACATTTCTTACCTTTTTTGTATGGCATTCCTCATAACTTCCTAAATCAGCACATCAACTATGAATTCTCAGTACCTCTGCTTTTTAAAGTCATTTACTAATTCCTTTTCTTCTTTCCCCTCTCTTTCCTCTGTTCTATTAATAGTTGAGAAAAGGTCTGTTGCCTGCAGGGTTGGACAATTTTATCTGCTTTTAGGAGGTACAACCCAGCTCCCTGAGGATTTCTTACATTGCTGCAGTGTGCTGTTAACTGTTTATTACCAGAAGGTTCAAAACTGTCAAAGTACTTATGTGTAGGGGGAAGAAAGATTGTAAGTGCAAAACCAATTGCAAAGAAAGAAAGAATTCTATTTTAGCATAATATATGCATTTTTTTCACACACAGAGAAATTCAGACATGGATCCCATCTGAATTACAGGAACAAATCAGTATGGTCTCCTCATTTCATTTCAAAAAGACTATATTAGAGCTGGAAAAGGTTCAAAGAAGGATGCTCAAAAGTTTGGAATGACCTGGAACAGCTGAGTAGTTTAATATTCACCAGTCAGGAAAAGAGGCAATTTAGCAGGAATATAGCAGATTTAGAAAGTTATGAATTGGAGAAAGCGGATTAATTTACTCTTTATTCTCATACATGGATTAGGAAACATCAAATGAGGTTAGTAGGAAACATGTCTAAAGCTCACAAAGATACTGTAAATGATAAAAATTCATCAAGTTCCAGGGGAGGCTGGGCAAATACATGGAAAAGAAACCCCCAGATTACAGAACATAAGCCATGTTCACCCTGGTCTTACCCTTGCCCATACAGCCCCTCAGGGCCGTTTCTGGGAGACTGTGTCCTGGGCTAGACAGTCATTCAATCTGACTCAGCATGGTTATTTTTATGTCTTTTTTCCAAAGAGCTGCAATCTTCTGGGGAACAATTAAAAGAGATTAGAATAACAATAAATCAATAGTTCTCAAACATATTGTACCACAGTTTATTTCCCCTTCAGTTTTTCAAAATGTTGTGCATTCTTGTACTTGTTTCAAGTTAACACTATATTTGGTTTTGCAGATCACCTCTGGACCACTGGTGGTTCCATGAACTCTCGAGTTCCTTAGGCCACCGTGTAATAAGTACTGCTAACCCTCACGCTTTGCCTTAAACAAGAGCTTATAGATGTTCTGAGTTAGGAAAGCATTTTTCCCATTCATGTAGAGCCATTCTAATGTACTTTAAACAGCAGCATTTCCTACCAGTGCAGGTCCATCAGTATATGAGTGACAAAAGGAGAAGCCAGAGCAAGCTAGTAGCAGCTGGCTCCTTCTTGACATTAGTCACATCTAAGTTAGAAAAACTGTAGTCAGATGTTCGTTGTGTCTTCCATAGCCTTAGCCACTGATATCAGTAGCAGCAGGGAGTGTTATGGGAAGCCTGAGGTATCAATTTCTTTTTTCTCTGTAGCTTGCATGCTGAATAACATTGGTACAAAGAGAGCAAATGCCATCAGCTCTGAACTGTAGATGTTTTGTTATCCAGGTTGTAGTGGAACAAAAAAGCTGAACTGTTACCCTAAACACCGGAGGACAATTGTGAATCAGCCCTCCTGATGCCTAAAACCCCTTCAGACAGCACTCTCATAAGTAAGACTTGTAGTCTTGAACCTTCTCCAGGAAACTGAGTTATTTATAATTTCCACTGACAAAGATGAAAATGTGTAAGGACATAAATGTACAAGACACACAGGTTGCCTGTCTACCTTGTATGTCTCCCTTACATTCTAAATTAAGAATTTAAGCATCAAACACCAATCCAAATGGTAATACTGGAGAAGAATTTTAAAGACCTTAAATTGCAACATATTTTAAATTTTGATCCAACTGCACCAAATAGTAAGTCAATGCAGTATCCCTAAACAGAATGCAGTAATTGGTTTAAAAAAACCTGTCTTATCTTACCTACCGTTAGATGTATTAGCTAATCAAAACTGGTAAACCTTTGGACTCTGAGCTGGGTGGGGGTCATCTCCTTCCAACAACAGTGGCTGAACAAATATAAATGGTTTATACACAAAAGGCTTAAAAGGAGGAAACGGGTATTGGAAGGTTGGCTGCTAATTAGCTTGGGCCTATCTGGGAAATGGAGACAGAAAGTGAACTACACTACAGTCATAACACCAGAGTTGAACTTTCATTTAGCTATCTACTGAGCTGAAGCACTTTAAAACATGGCTGAGCTATAGCGTTTTTATGAGATAGGTAAATACTGCCCTCATTCTACATGCTAGATAGGTGTGAAAGATTAACAGGGACCTGCAAACAGTTCCCCTTCCTGGATAGGAGAGGTAAAGGTTATACAGCATGAGTCACCAAAACCTTTGGCAAAAAAAGTTTCCAGGTATTTAACACGAAGTGACATCTTCTAGGGAGGATGTTTTCCTTCACCTTCTAGAAATAACTCCACATATGCCTGAGAGATCTGTTTCTGGTCATTACTATGCAGTGACAAATTCACAACCCATTGGTGCAGTCATCTGTAGTGAGTAATTACGTTACCTACAAGCATTACAACTGCTTATTGTGGATAACGAAGAAAAGCAAATGAATTACTGTGAAAGAGAGTGCCAACTGCTTGTGCAAATACCCTACAACTTCCTGAAATTGCACACTGGAATACATGACAGAATTTTGGGCTTTTTTCTTCTGTAAATACTAGGCTTTTTTTTTCTTCTTTTTTTATTTTTTTTTCTTTTTTTTTTTTAATTTTTTCTTTAAAAAGTGAAAAAGGTGGGAAATTCTAAGACAGGTGGGAATTTCCTCAGAAAAAAAGATAAGTTAAATTCTCCTGAGGAGAGTGACTGAGTGAGTGCATTTTAATACAGGTTTGTTTGTCCTGTGCTAAAAAATTGTCCTCATTGCCTTCTGCAGAGCTAACAGCTGATAGATGGCAACATTACAGGCTTGCATGTGAAGCAGTGGTCAGATTATTTGTTTAGGAAGAAGAAGCATGCATCCCTTGTAACATGCATAGAAGACCTCATTTGGAAATCTATTTATAACAGTTTACAGAACAGCTTTTCTTTTCTTTCTTAAAGAAGCAAAAAATATATTCCATGTATTGATTTGTAAAGCAACACAGAAATTTAAACACGTGGTATCTGAATCTTCTTTCTCGGGATCCCATAATCCTGGGTCATTGTGCTACGTGGCATTTTCTGGTATATGCACTGCAAACATATAGATAAGCTATATTTATGCTTTAGCTCAATAACAGGAGCTATCTTTAGTGCGATGACAAGATGCCATTTGTTATCACCAGTGTATAGCATCTGATACTTTCAACTATGAAGCTAATGTTGATACCACAATGAGATGGTAAAGGTTACTTTCTTTACAAAAGTGAAAACTAAAGCAGAACAGTGAAAAAACTACTTCTTTCTTAATGTCTGCTTCTTCTGACTAGTTAAAATATGTTGAAAATAGTATGTTGCTATTGTAATTAGGATGACAGACAGCAAAATTCAGCTGGTCCCTTACTAGGAAGTAACTGATAGATGGTGAATGTTCCAAAAGGCTCAAAAAAGCTACAGCGATATTAGTGGTGGCACAGGAGGAAGAATGCACTGATCAAATGTGT
>JANHGB010033888.1:0-16345 GCA_026283785.1 Coracopsis vasa
CTGCAGCCATATTGCATCTCCCCCTTGCACCCCTATTTCACCCCCTTGTACCCTGTTGTATCCCCTCCACATCCCCCCTTGCACCCCCCCGCAGCCGCGCCACATCCCCGCCTCGCTGCGCTGCGCCCCCGCGGAGCCGCACCGGCGCGGAGGGACGGAGGGAGGGCGCAGCGGAGCCGCCGCGTTTCACCGCTCCGCGCTGCCATTGCGGCCCGGCCCGGCTCGGATCGGCACGGTGAGAGGCGGGAAGAGGGTGGGGGGCTGACGGTAGCGATGCTAAGACCGGGGGGATGATGCCGGGACGCCCTCCGGGCCACTCCGCTCTAGGTCCCAACCCTGGCATCGCTGGGGGAGGGGAGGGAGAGTGGGCAGGTCAGGAGCGAAGCCAGAATACAAGAAATAATTTAAAATATATATATTTTAAAAGATTTAATCAATTTTCGTTAAAATTTCTGCCCACCCAATACTCAGGAAATGGGGCATGAACGGCAGCAGAGCGGCATTGCATCTAGGCTGCTGCTCTTTGGAGGATGCCATCATTTTGCTGGAGGAGGTTACTTTGGGGCAGAAGAGATGCTGTGTGCTGGGAGAGGGGACCTGGACGTGGTCCCTGGTACCCCTACCCCATCCCTTCCCCCCGGAGAGGGCTGAGTCCGAGTGCACTTGTGACGTGAACTGTGCTGTGCATCCTCCGCTGTGTGGCAGGGTCCGGAAGCAGGACGGGCATGGGATGTGTTTGTAACCCATCAGCTGGTTGCTGGCACAGCCTGCTCCGGGTGTGCTTCTCAGCCGCCTTGTCCCCAGGCTGGCTGTCAGTGACACTGACGGCTTGTCCCGGCTTGTCCCGAGCTTGGGGTGCAGCGGCAGCGAAGGGGACCAGCCCAGCTCACATTAGAGCCGTGTTGCACAGATACAGTCGAGTTAGAGATGCACAGCTTGTGAAACGGCGCTGCAGAAATAATGATCTCATTTCTGCCATCTATAAATAAATGAAGGTGAAAGGGCATGTTTCCTACTCTCAGCCCTCTGGAGGCTGGATTAAGATTGAGAACTGGCTGGCTGATGGACAGAGATCTTTTAAATATTAATAGATCTTAATTATAACTTCACTGTGACTCTCATCTAAAAGGTCATGGTACAAAATATACCACTGAGGAACTTAGTAATATTAGTTATGTTGTTGTTTATAGTCAATGTTATTTTTCTGGCTGTTGAAGATACCGGGGGGAAGTGGATTCCAAGGGAAATGGCTCACTCGCAGGTTTTGGGTTTTTCTTACACAGTTAGCTGTGTGAGTTGGAGTTTCTGGGGGCCCCATCTCAGACACTGAAGCCTCCTGTTAGCGCCTGTCCTGGGTCCATCCCATTACCTGGGGTGGCTTGTTTGGGGGCTCCTCCATTCAGGTGGGACGCAGGGGCTGTGGCTTAGATGCTGGTGTGAGAACTGCTGCTCCTGGTTTGGCATCTGCCCTGCCAGGTGCTCATCCCGCTTGGCCTTATCGCCACAGGGATCACAACAATTATCAGACTTGCCTAACTGATGTTTGTGAGTTAATTTATGAGGTACTCCGAGATCCTTCCAAGAAGCACTAGCAATGCTTGGGGCCATCTGCTGTGACTCTTGGTCACAAGGCATCTCCAAGTGATGGATGAGCTGTACTCTGAAGACTTACAGTTGTTACCACGGGGTCACTTTTAAGCCCATGATGTCTCTCTAACTGATAGCAAAAGACTGTGCTTGGGGCAGTGTTGCCCACTCCTGTCTCTGGTACCTGGTGCAGCAGGGAGGGTGATCAGTGCCTATGCAAAGCACCATCGAAGGAGGTTGGCACCACATGGCTTTGTGGAGCTGATGTTCTTGCAGTGCTGCTGAGTGCAAAGGTGGTTTTATGGGGCTGGAGGTGCTGAGGATTGGGGTGATGGTGGCAGTTTCTGACCATGGAGCCGGGCCTGCTGGCATTTTCCTTCCAAGCGCCTCCATTGCCATGGAGATTGGTGGTGATGCTCTGCCCTTGCAGGAGGAGGCTTGGCCACGCCATGGGGCTCCCTGGGTACCCATGGCCGGAGGGGGCCCCGAACGGGGCTGGCTGGGTATGCGTGGCTGGCATTGGGTGCTGGGGCTCACGTGGTGAGCAGTGGCTGCCATGGCTCTGCCGAAACTGCCAGCACAGCGGGGACAGGAGCCCCGCAGGGTGCCCCTGGCCCCACAGCCGTGGCAGAGGGGATCTGTAGGGGGTTTTCTGCTTCAAAGCAGCCTCAGGCACTTGTATGGGGGGCTCCGGTGCTCCCGATGAGCTTCCAGCGTGATTTTCCACGGCCAAAAGCTGCTGGCGAGTCCAGGCCAGTGTTTTCCTGCCTCTTCAGTAATTTCCTGTGTCTGCGCTACGATTCAGCCCGACTCGCACGGGGAAGGCTCGGGGAGGGGAAGCACTGGGAGTGCTTGGAAAATTACATTTAAGACGAAGAGGAAGGAGATAGGAAGCAGCTTAGCTGGCTTTGTTCTAAGAGCTGTAATCACCTGAAGCGCAGCCATGAGCCTTGTTTCGCTGGGGGCTGTGCAGCCCTGCCGCGGAGGGGGCTGCTGGCGCTGGCTCTCCCCGCTGCACTGTGCTGGCTTTCGATTCATCTCGGATGGCAGCTTGCACTTTGCTCCTGCTTGGAACAAGTGCCCTCGTTGGGCTTTACTGTACAAAAGACCACATTTACATAAACAGGGGAAGGGTTGGTCACAAGGTGAAGATGAGGCGTCTTGAAGGGAAGCCAGTGGCTTAAATACCCCAAACTCGCTGTCCTCAGACTCGCCGTGTCACCCAGCTCCCGAGCCTGAAAGGAACAGAAAAGCAGAAGTGTGATTTTGACCTTTTTTTTTCCCTTTTCCGACAGTGTTTTCAGACACTGCCGCTACCCACAGCGCGCGGGACCCGTGCCGAGAGGAGGAGGGGATCTCTGCAAAGTAAGCTGGGCTTTTTAAAGGCTTTTCCCTTGTTTTGCTTTCCAAGAGCGGTGGAGGCGGTGACCCCGTGCTGGGAAGCACAGGGGCTCATGTAGCCCCATGCTTTTCCCTAGCTGCAGCCTTCTCCTGTTACGGGCTGCCGATGGGAATGACGGCAATTTTCTGTGCTTCATTTCTTCCCAGTTTTAGTGACATAATGAAAGGCAGCAAGTGCTCTCAGGTGGGCTCCTGAGCCCCCTGCTCTCACGTATGCAGTTTATCTGTTGCACAAAGTGTTCATCTATGCAGAGATCAAAGATCGTTCTGCAAAATGTTAATGAAACGAATAATGGTGTGTTGTTGGGGCTTGAAAAAGGAAATGAGGTTTAGCTTTGAGAAGGAGGTGTCTGGTGGAAATATTTACACTATTCCTCAGATTTCAGTTATTCCTATTTTCCCTGGGGAACGAGGGCAAACCTGGCTGCTGCTTCAGAGGTTCTGTTGTTTTAATTAGTCATGTGTAAGGTGGGGGGTTGGGATGGCGTTGGAGGGGGAGAGGATGTGACTGCAGCGATTCTGTTCCTGTTTCACGGCATAACATACAACATGCCACATACTGCCATGAGTCTTGCAGGAAGCAGGAATTAATCTGCCTGTCATGGCACGGAAAAACGTGGTGGTGGTGATGGGGGGTGATGGCTGGTGGGAGACGAGGCATTGAGGAGGTTTCGTTTTATAAATGTGTGTCAGAAGAGCTAGTGCCGAGGAGAGGGCAAGGTATAAGTTGGTTAGCAAGGGGAATTAGAGGAGATGTGTGTGCCACAGGGTTTAATCTCTTAATGAGAATAATATCTCCCAGCTGCTCGTGGTGGGGCGAGCTCAGGGACAAGAATGGCGTTGCATGAAGAGTTGCCCTTGTACCGTGTGTCCTCTGCCTGCGTCAACCCCCGATATTTGTCTGAAGGATGCTCGGGAGCCAGGATGGGAGCCTGTGATTGACAAGTGCAAAACATCCGTGGGGCAGGAGCGAGGATGTGGGGGTGAGGATGAGTTTGTCTCAGCTAAGGGCTAGTCACCAAGGAGCGCCCTGCCAGGTTGTTTCCTTCAGCCCCCGAGCCCATTAATAGGCTCTGCTCCCTTGATTAGTTCATGCCTATGTGGAGTGATAATGAGAGCCGGGCTCAAGCCATCAATTCTAGGTCAGTGGTTCTGTGCTGGGGATTTGGGACTGGGCAGGGGGAGGGGAGCTGGAGATGGACGCCTGCCTCCGAAAAGAAATGTAGAGCCTGTGTTATGCAGCCCTGGCTGCACCCATGGGAGTGAAGGCTGCCTGCACCCCTGGGGCGCTGTGCTGCCTGTGTCTGTAAAGTGCCCCAAGGGCCATGTTGTTCCTTGTTGCCCCAGATGTGGTCTGTGCCTGTTAGGAGGCTCATTGCGCGTTTGAGATGTGCTCTCCTGAGAGGTTAACATTGCAGTATTAGATCCATCAAGGAGCCAAAAGAAATAATTGAGTTAATACAAGTGAAAGACTTTTCTGTGGTCCTGCCTGGTATCCTTTGTCTCTTGCAGAGCTGCTTTCCTCTCCCCCTGGGAACAGAGGGGGTGTACTACATATAGCATTGATTTGTCATCATTTCTGATGTTTAATGTCTGATCCTTCCCTAAATGCAGGCAGGTGAGGCCGGGCAGTGAAAAGCAGCATGGACCTGGATGTACTGAACATGTTTGTCATCGCCGGTGGCACCCTGGCCATCCCCATCCTGGCCTTTGTGGCCTCATTCCTTCTCTGGCCCTCAGCGCTTATCCGCATCTACTACTGGTGAGTTCTTAGCCCGCTGCTCTCATTTCAGCCCGGGGGTGGAATTACTGCTGCTCCCCAGCCGGTCCCCGCATGCACGCAGGCGCACGGGGCTTATTGCAGAGAGCCCGTGGGCAGCAAGGCGGTGTGGACAGAGGGGTTGTTGCTGCCCACGATGGCGATTGCAGTGGATGAGGTGGTGTTTTCCAGGGGCTGTGTGGAGCTTTGAGCATCTCTGGGAGAAGAAAAGGGCATTTTCTTACTGCATTTTTGCTGCTGAGGCTCATGAGTGCAGGCTCAGCTGGGCTGCTGGCATCTTGCTGTCCTGCAGTGGGGCTCCTGGGCTGGGAGCTGCTGCAGCGCCAGCTCGCAGGATGTCTCTGAGCTTTCCTGGGTTGTTTTCCCCAAGGACAGGGCTGTGGGTGGGAGAAGCATCGCCGCTGCTGCGGGCCCCCAGCCTGGTGACCTCCCACCTCATCAATGCAGCTGTCGGCAAGGGTGTCCTTGGCTCTTCCATGTGTCCCTGGGCTCATGTGCTGCCTCCTGGTTAACAGCCTGCTCGGCTGGCAGGGACTTTTCCCTTGCTAGCAGTTACAGATAAGGCTTTTCTCGTTTCCTCCCTCTCTTCTGGGCTGCAGCAGCAGAGAAGATGGAGTAATGCTTTTCCTGACCCCCTTGCACCTCATCCTTTCTGATACCAGGAGGCAGGCACTACATCCTCCATCCTTCCATCCTCCTATCCTCCTCTGTCCCTGGAAATCAGTGATAAGCGTGTTGGCAGCTTTCTTGTCTGGATTTGTTGCAGGGGAAAGCTGGAATAACGCTCCCTTCAGAAGCTGGGGCAGTGTCTCATTGCCCGGTGCAGGCAGCAGCAGGCAGCATGGCAGGCAGCGTGGCAGGCTGCCCTCACGTGCTGCTGGCAGATGGTGGCTCCTGCAGTTTTGCTCACAGGGTGTTTCCAAATCAAAGTGACCTCCTGTGAGAGGAGGACGTTAGCCCACCCCCGTGCTCATGCAGCAGCGTGATGAAGCCTGTTTCTAACGGCACATTTATTAGCAACAGTTTAATCACAGCATCTGGAGGCTTGAGAGAGGAGGGAGGATGGGATGAAAACCCCAGTGATTAGATTGACACAGGGGAGAATTTCTTCCCGTTGTGTGTTGGCGTGGGAAGGCCAAACGTTCTCCAAAGGAGAGCAGGGTCCTGCCAGGGACATGTGGGCTTGTGCCCAGGGCAGGTCTAGATGGTACTGGGTTTGTCAAAGGGTGTTTTTGTTTCCCTTTGGACATAGAAGTGGTTGGTGGAACCCAGGGAGGACCCTGATGGGCTGATGACCCTGATGGGTTCAGAGGAGGATCGCCAAAGAGATGCTGCTGCACCAGAGCAGAGCCTTTGGAGGTCCACAGGCAGGGGTGGCAGGACAGGGAAAAGGAGGTGCAAAGGGCTGAGTTTTGAGGAGCTGGGTTGAAAGGGAGGTGAGGAAGACCCTGTTGCCTCTTCCTGCAGGGTTGCAAATTAGGGGCTGAATGTAAATGCACTGTGGGTAGGTGGGTCTGTGTTCAACTGACAGAGGGAGTGTGTGAATGGAGGTCAGCAGGGATGTGTTCTTTTGAATGGTAAGGTCCCTCATCTGCCTTTCTTCCATCATTTCTGGGAGGATCAGCTTCTTGCAGGAATAACTGCGATGTTGTGCGTGTCATGGGCTCCTCTTTTCTTCGGGTCATTGGAAAAAGAAGAGTGGGCTTGCCCTTCACTCTTCCTATTTACTTCTTTCTGAGTCACCTTTGTGGGGGGAAAGTCATTGAGTTTCCCCATCGGCAGAGGCAGGAGAGAGGGCAGGCAGCATTCCGTGCTGCTCCCCCCTTTCTGCCCCATGCAGCTTTTCAGCATCGCTCCTGGCAGGTCGCCGGGGGTCCCTGGGGACACTTCTCCCTTTTGCCACCACTCACTGCCCCTCTTCTCCTCCTTGCCGCTGCTCTGCGTGTCCTCAGCCGGCCAGGGCAAGGGTCACGCTGGGCTCTGTCACTGGTGGCCTCGCTCCCTCCCCTGCTGCTAATGCGCCTCCATGACGTCCAGGCTGACCCCGGCCCCGAGCCTGCCTGCACTGCTGCCAGGGGTTAATCGGTTGAGCCGCTGCCGCTAAGCGCGTTAACACCTTGCGAGGGATCAGTTCAGCTTTGCACAGATTATTTTGCCTTCTCCTGAATTGATCCATCAGGATCAGTTGCTAAAAATGTTATCATCTCGCCCATCGGCAGTTTACACCGGTGCCTTTGAGGCGAGGGCTCTTAAGACACTTATTAGGGAGAAATTCACCTCTCCTTGTAGGACCAGCACAGAGCTGAGATGCTGCTTAAGTCCCACTAACTCCTTCTAAAAAGAGATTATGCTAAAAGAGGATTGTGCTATGCATAAGCTTTGAGTGGGCAGAGAGCTAGGACAGCCCAGCAGCGTTGATGACCTTGCTCTTGTGTCTCAAATAAATACTGGTATCACATATAAAAGTATTTGCCGGTATCTTGCCCATCGGGAGCAGCCCAGCAGTTGTCTTGAAAAGGTTTGCATCTGAGCACAGGGGGAGTGCAGAGGAAGTGAGCCTGTTCCTCTGTCTTGGACTGCACATACACATCATGTGTCCAAAGTGTCACCGGTAATCTCTGTCCAGGTCCCCTCTGGGCAGCAGTTTCACTGCATCCTCTTCAAGCAGGCTGCAAGCACACACTGCAGGAGCCGTCTGCCTCTGCTTTCAGAGGAACAACCTGGGCTTCCCTGGGGTTAACCCAGGAGTGTTTGATCCTGTGTAAGGATGGTCCCTCTGGTCCTCTGTGTGTGTATGAGTACATTTGAAAGATTGTACAGTTGGTATTTGGGAACTGGGTCTCTATGTTATTCCTGGGTAACACAGTTGTTTTGGCTGGGATTCAATATGCTTGTCTGTGGGGTGATGTTCTGCCATTGATGTGAGTCTGTGTCCAAATAAACCTGTGACAGATCCACCTTACCCACCTGGAACAAGTGCCGTCCTTGGTCTGCCCATCCTGCACACTGCCTCTCTCCTCATATCAACCTTTGGGTATTTTCAGTTTCAGGGTTGCTATTTTGGCCCATTTCCACTGCCAAATCAGTCGGTTAGGGTCTTTTTATAAGTTTTAAATAAACAACAGTGGCTCCACAAGCCATCTGCAGTGCAGCCGTGAGTAGCCAGCTGCCAGTACTGCACCTGTAAGGAACACATGTAATCCAGGGACCAGACGCTCAGGATTAGTTCCAGTTAGTCGCAGACAGTCCCATGACATGAGCAAAACCTAACTGGCTTTAGCAAACTAGCAAGTCTGAGGCTGAGTTTGAACTCGTCACCTGGTTTATACTGCCACTGGGTCCTGATCTTGCCTCGCTTACTGATATTGTTTTCTCCTTGTTTCCAGGTACTGGCGCCGAGCCTTGGGTATGCAGGTTAGATATGCAAACTACGATGACTATCAGTTTTGTTATTCCTATAGAGGGAGACCTGGATACCGACCATCCATCCTGATGCTACATGGGTTCTCAGCCCACAAAGACATGTGGCTGTCCATAGTCAAGGTGGGACTCCATTTCTACCATGTTGCTACTTAGTGAAAGTTGATGGTCCTGGGCTTGGGGGAGGTAGGGACTCAATGGTTGCGTGTATGGGATGTGACGATTGCTGTAACATGCTGGAAACACCATTCTTATCTCTGCGCTCATTGCTTGTTGGATCCCTTTCATCCCTGCGACATGCAGCGCTGCAGGGAAAGAGCAGTATGTACCTGCCTCCTCCATGGGAAGCAAGTCTTGGCTGTGGTTTCTCCTCATGTCATCCTTGGTACATCAGCTTACTCTGGTGCATGAGTAACCAGGGGCTGCTAGGAGGAGAGCGACCCGCTGCTCCCACCCATGGTCACCAGTTCCCATCCCTGGGCTTCGCAGCAGTTTTCCTGCACTGTAACCGCTCCTGGTTTGTTTCTGCAGTTCCTGCCAAAGAACCTGCACTTGGTGTGTGTTGACATGCCCGGGCATGAGGGCACGACCCGCTCGGACTTGGATGACTACTCCATTAGTGGGCAGGCTAAGAGAATACACCAGGTAAAGCCCCAGCATTGCATTGCCTCTGCAGATGGATGCAGAGACTTGAGGGTTGTAGGGACATGAGGGATGCTGCCTCATGCAGCCTGTTCCTTTCCTTCCCAGGCAGGCAGAGCCGCCAGCCTCAGACCTTTGAGTTGCATTTCTCTAATGACCCCATGCTTGCTCTCCCCTAACAATGCTCCTTCTGCTCCCCTGCCAGTTTGTGGAATGCATCAACCTGAACAAAAGGCCCTTTCATCTGGTTGGCACATCCATGGGGGGAAACGTTGCCGGTGTCTATGCTGCTCAGTACCCAGAGGACATTTGCAGCCTGACCCTCATCTGTCCTGCAGGTGGGCAATGAAGGGGAGGTGGGACAGGCAAAGGGCACACAGGAGCTGGTGTGAAAGCCCAGAGCAGTGCTGGAGGCACATGAGGCTTTTAGGCTTTTGAACTAATTTGTATTTACAGTCTGAAGACCTCTGCAGGGCACATGAGGAAATCACAGCCTTGTCCTGACTGCACTTCTCCAGGACTTTGGAGTTTGCCCCACTGTGCCTTTGTAGGACTAGAGCTGGGACTAGGGCAAATGGCACAAATCCTGCTCTGGGGAAAAATGCCTTTTCCCTTTGATGGCAAGCATTTTACATGGCATGTCTGCAGCCTCTCGGGTCTGGAGGGGAGAACCTGAGCAGCCTCCCCAGTCTGGCCTCTTGGGAGCCCTGGTGTGCTGGAAGGCTGGGGCTTCAGGAGCCAGAGAGCTCTGTCCTCCCATGTTTGGGTGCTCTGAGTGGGAAGAGTGCTTGGTGGCTGGGTATGGGTCAGTGAGGTGCCCCTGTACCCATGCAGCACCTCTCCATCCCCACCATCCCCTTGGCCAGGGGCTTGGGAAAGCCTGAGTATGACATGATGCAGGAGGCACTGGGAGCTTCTCTGCCAGGAACGGCTTTGCTGCATCCTGGTTGTCATGGCAGCTCCTTCCCCCTCCCACACAAGGAAATCGGCTCCAGATAAGACACAAGTAATGAAGCACAGTGAATGTTACCTAGCTACCAGGCTCTGGGGGTGGCAAGGTGGGGGTGGCTCCTCTCTGGAGAGGAGTTGGCTGCCTCCTTGGGTCTTTCTGCCTGTAAAACATCTATGTAGGGGCTGCTGTTTGGAGTTAAGCTGCTGGGGGATTTTCCCCACAATGGTGCCTACAGAAGGGGCATCTGAAATTTTCTGTCTGAGCCTGCACTGTGGCAGGCTGGGTATGGGCATTACTGTTTGCATCTGCTGGCTACATGAAAAATAAGTGCTACAGGTTTTGCCAAAGAGTTCATGAATGTCTACAGGGAATATACCTCGTGTTGTGTCGAAGGGCTTGGGGATGTCAAGCCCTGGAGCATCTCTGGGTGCGCATTGAGGTGCTCTATGTACAGGTTGTTTTCCTTCCCCTCTTTTTCATTGTTATGTATTTTTTAATGAGTGACAGGCAGCAGGGCAGAGACCGGGATGAGGGAGGTTGGTACCGCGATGCTCTGCCTCTGGGGGTCTCATACGGGTTTTAGCTCATGCCCCTTTCCTCCTTCAACACAGGTCTGCCAAGTACCACCGACAGCAAGTTCATTAAGCAGCTCCGGGAGCTGCAGGAGTGCGAACGCATCGACAGGATCCCTTTAATTCCCTCGACACCCGAGGAGATGGCGGACATGCTGAAGCTTTGCTCCTATGTGCGCTTCAAGGTGCCGCAGCAGGTGAGGAGCCCAGGCTGGCTGCAGTGGCTGGGAAAGGGGGGCTCAGAGGTGGAAAGGGGTTTGCTTCTCCTGGAGCCTGCATGATGGGAGATGAAGTGGTGTCAGGAGTGGAGCCGATGCTGCCATTCCCCTGTCACCCAGGCAGGACACCCCTGGCACCACTTCCATCGCTTTCCCTTCAAACTCACTTTTCCCACTCCCTCTACCAGTGCTCACTGAAATTCTTCCTCCTCCGCGGTCTTTGGCAGCGAGCTGGGATGTCAAAGGGTTTTTTAAGAAAATATGGCTGGCAGGAAGCATTAAATAACTGAAGCGGCTGTTGTCCGGCTGGAGGGGGATTGTTTGTGGCTTTTTTAGCAAAAGTGATGGAAATGTTATTCCTCTATTGTCAGGGAAGAGGAACTTGGCGAAGAGCTGGCCATTAAGCTGGTTTTCCTTAGGAAGTCTGGGATGAGTAGATTGGAGAGTAAGAAAAAACCATAAGGGAACGCCCTTCTGGCAAAAGAATAAGAGAAGCAAGAAAAGCACAGTCATGGCTGAGGTGTGCTGCTGGCTGTGGGTAGCCGGCCTGGGGGAGAAACTCAGGACTGCATCATAAAAGGCAAAAATACTTGTTGCTGAAATACATGTTACTTAAGTGCGGCTGGGAGAGCCGTAGGAGGATGCTTGTGCTGGGGCCAGGCTGTGCAACGCAGGTTGGGATTGTGGGGGAACGATCCCGGCTGCCTGGCACGCTCTTGGGTGCTCTCAGGAACGCTCAGCCCCACGCAGGTTCCCCCTCAGCAGCTCTCCTCTGCTCCCCTGCAGATTCTCCAGGGCCTCGTTGATGTTCGCATCCCACACAATGACTTCTACCGGAAACGTAAGTGTGCGGCAGCAGACCCTCACCAGGCTTTCCAGCCAGGCCCCGGGGTGTGGGAACAGGCTGCCCCCGGCCCCATGTCCCCTGCATGCTGCTCAGCCCCAGCACACCCCTGCTGCCTTGCTGAGAGTGGGAGGGGGCAACATCAGTAACAGGTTTGGGGATGTGCCTTGGTCACTGGTAGCAATGCACTGCAATGCACCCATGGGCAGTGGGGTGGCTGCTTCACCCTCACCCTCCCGGCTGGGTAAATCAGTGCTAATACCTACAAGGAGATGGGCTTGGGAGAGGGTCCTTCCACAGTGGGGCTTGGTGGCTATGCAAGGACAGCCCACTGGAGCTCTGCACATCATCCCTGCCTGGGTTTCCCAGTGAGGGGACGCTAGCAGGGCTGACCCGCAGGGACCCTGTGAAAAGGGAAGGCAGAGCATCCCCCTGGTCAGACTGACTGTCCTCTTGTCCCCTCTAGTGTTTCTAGAAATTGCGAATGAGAAGTCCAGGCACTCTCTGCATGAGAACATGAGCAAGATCAAAGCACCAACGCAGGTCATCTGGGGAAGGCAGGACCAGGTATGCAGCCCCTTTCTCTTTACCTGCAGCACCACATTTCCATCTCTGCCCGTGCCCACCCACAGGGACACAGTGTGGCACATGTGTGTCCCTGTCCCCTTGTGCAAAGGGCTCTATAAAGCCCTTAGCTTACACAAAAAAGTGTAAGCGTTTGCCTTGACCCCTTTGCACTGAGCTGGCAGTCAAAAAACATCTAAGAGTTGCCGGCTACGTGAGGAGACCGACATCATGCAGCCTCCCTGTCCTATCCCCAGGCATGGGTACCATGGGTTGCAGCTGGCATCACAATGATTGTGTCCGTATCCCTGCTCAGCATCTCACTTGAGCTTGCAAAGACAGCTCCGATGGGATTTCTCTGGTGTCCAGCAAAACCCAGCTCTGCCTATGGGACTGACTATGTTTTCCCCTGCCATCCAGGTCCTGGATGTTTCCGGTGCCAATGTTTTATCGAGTGCTATCCCGGACTGCCACGTGTACATCCTGGAGAACTGCGGGCACTCGGTGGTGGTGGAGCGGCCCCGCAAGACGGCCAACCTCATCCTGGAGTTCCTGGCACTGCTGCACAGCACGGACAACAACAAGAAGCAGGCATGAGCATGGCGGGGAGCCAAGCACCCAGGCTGGGTCTTTTAAATTATAAAGTACTGCAGCTTTGATAAGTTCTCAGGGATCTTGTATGAATTGGGTTGAATGTGCCAAAGTCCCTGAGGAAGGCAGAATCAGAATCACTGATACCTAAACCTATAGCACCGCCGGCACAGCGACCTAGGGCTCATTGAGCAACCTCCATAGATACAGGAATGGAAGCAGAATCTCTCCCTTTTCTACTTAGAGATAAAGTAGAAACGAGCTGAAACCACCAAGCGCTAGCCATGCCGTGTGCTGAAGCTCCTTACGCCGCGGCCCATCTTACCAGCACGTAGTTGTTAATGACTTTTACCTAAACTATATAAGTGTAGGAAGGAGGAAGAGTCCTGGACCGAGACTTACAATATTTCTACTACTTAGAGTCCCATCACGTTGCATGCTGCTGTGCTGTCAGAGACCCCCAGTGCTCCAGGCGTCTGCTCGAGTGCTCTTTGTGTAGCTCCTTAACTTGTGATTTATGCAGAAAACAACAGAAAACTTCATGCGTAGGAGTCCAATGACTGTATGTGCAAAATGTTTACACTTTGAGTGGGTTTTCTAAATCCCTGAACAGCTCCTGTGTATATGTAATGCCTTAACATTGCCCAGGGTACGGCGTCCACGCACAGCCTGCCTTGCCCGTGGGATGGTTCCCTCTGAGGGTGAACATGGAGAGTCAAAACTTGGGATGCAGATGGTGGCATGTGAGCCAGAGGGATGGAAACGACCCGGGGCGATTCGGCCCCCGAGCCTGAGTCAGCAATAAGCCGGTGGGCAGGGTGTGAGTCAGCAAACTCGGGCAAACTCTTGTCTCAGCTCTTCTATCCCATCGCGCTGCTGAACACGTTGATGTAAATAGCGACTTTCTTAATGAATTCCGTGAATTCTGCGAATGCCAGCGGCACTGAAACCAGGTGTGAGGGCTGGAGCAGGCTGTGTGCGTGGATAGCGCAGGGGATGCGGGCTCCTGGGCTCGCTGGGTGGTGAGGAGAGGGGCAGCTTGCCTGTGAGGAGGCTCTGGGCAGTGGCATGGGAAGGTACGGTGTGCTTGTGCATCCTCTGGGTGATTGTAACTCCTGAGTGAGTGAATTGTAGGTGGAAACAGGAGGTGCAGACAAGATACACTGCAAGGAGACAGATCCTGCATCTCCCCCGGTGCGGACCCTCACCAGGGGGAAAGGGCTGGTCCTGGTCTCGGGCAGGACTCAGGCTGTTGGAGGACATGGAGGTGCATGGGTCTCTTGAAGGCAAATCGGCAGATGGCATCACCCCCAGCGCTCCTCGGGGCTGACACCCCTAGACCAGAGCCCCTCAGGCCGGGTGCTCAGGCTTGCGGTGCTGACAGCCGTCTTCGTGACGTCTCTCTGAGGTCCCCCGATCTGTACAGGTATCTGAAACTCCCTGTCAGCTTCTCTGCTCTTTTCGAGAGAAGCAGCGTTGTTCTTTTAGCAGATCAGAGGTTTGCTGTTATTGCTTGGTTATTGTTTCTACTACAGGAGTTGATCTAAAAAAACAAAAATTGCTGATAGTTTTATGTGGTTAAAGCCAGAAAAAGTTGTTTGGTATCTCTATGGTTTCTCATATGCCACAGATTGCTGTATGCAAAGGATTTATATGGCTATTAAAATCTAGTGATTGAAGGAGTCTGCTGTGCAATGATTATTTTTTCCTTTGAGGAATGGATTTAAGGTGAAAGAGGGTAGATTTAAATGATATATTAGGAAAAGGTTCTTCCCTGTGAGCTTGCTGAGGTGCTGGCACGGGGTGCCCAGGGAAGCTGTGACTGCCCCATCCCTGGCAGTGTTCAAGGCCAGGTTGTATGGGGCTTGGAGCGACCTGCTCTAGTGGAACGGGTCCCTGCCTGTGGCAGGGGGTTGGAACTGGGTGAGCTTTAAGGTCCCTTCCAACCCAAACAGTTCTGTGATTCTATGAATAAGGGGGCTGTGGTGTGGCGCGATGACAGCACAGGGGACTTGCTCTGCTGCTTCTTTCCTCCCCACATTTCTGGGAGCTGCAGGTTTTGCCTTGAGCAATGGTGAGCAGATGGTGAAGAGCGGGAAGGCTTGAGGCTCATCCCTTCAAACACAATATAAATTTATGAATTTTGCTTTTTTAACTTTTATTAAGAGGAGGTGTCTCTAAACACTCAAGAAGCAAGATAGCATGGCTGCCACTCGTCCTGGCTGAGCCCATGCCAACCCAAGCTGAACCCATAGCATCAGCTGAGCCCACTGAGGAGAACTGAAGAGACCCAGTAACACTGGCAGCTGTTCCCAATAACCCTCATTTCCTGCTGGGAGCCATAAAAGCCCACAGCCTGCAAAGGCTGCTTTCTTAGCATTGAGCCCCAGCAATGGCCCAGGTAAGGCTGTGCCCCTGGGCTGTGTGTGGGGTTTACGAAGGGGCAGAAGGTGTTGCTGCTCCAAGTGGTTTTGGGGGCCCTGTGGGCAGAACTGGGGAAGCCAAAAGGAAACCATTTGGTCCCAGTCTTGGTGAGCCTGGGCACTGGAACCTGCACATAGCCTGAGCATCATGGCATGGCAAGAGGGAGAGATTTGCCTTTTGTTTTGTTGTTTGGTGTTAGGTGTTGTTTTCCTTGTGGTTACACAAATAAACTGGATCAATGCTGAGGATGGGCTGGGTTGCAAGGCTCATGGATGAAGAAACTCGTATGAAAGCTAAGTAAGGAGTCAGCCCTTGGCTGTCATGGGTCTTGCCAAGCCTGATTCACTGTATCCTGAGAAAAGGCTGCAAAACACAACGGGGCTGGCTTGCTGGGAAACTTACCGATGCCTTGGAGCAAGCTGTTTTGCTGCTGAGAATCCAAGTCCATGGTGATGCCCATCACCCTGCTCCTGAGGTGTCAGTGGGAGCAGGAGGGCAGAGCTGGTGGCAGCAGCTCCTGGCACTTGGTATGTGCCCAACTACTGCTGAAGAGGAAAATATGGTGCCCTCAAAACGTGGACAAGAATCACTTCATGCTTCTGCTTTCAACCTGCTTTTCAAGCTTCCAAGCTCCAATCCCTTTTTTCCTCAGCCTTCCTTCTGAAGAGCTGCTTCTATGGCTGTTAAAGAAGTAAGTCTTACATAGATGTACCCTGACGAAATGTAACTATGTGAAAGCCACCTTATCTTCTGCCTGCATAGAAACCTGAGTGAAAAAACTGAGGCAAGATGAAGACACAAAGACAAATCAGCGGTGCTTGATTTGTCTTCAATTTTACTTTAAAATGAAATTATAACCGATTTCCCAGCTCTGAAGAGTTATGTGAACCTGAGTAGTTTGGCCTGACAACCACTGGAACAGATTATGTTTATAAAAGAAGAATACAAGATCAAGAACCAAAAGAAAGGGCAGTGTTAATCACAGGCTGATATGTAGGATATTTTCTTATCTCTTTTCCTTAGAAAATATAGTGATAATTCTAAATAACATTTCTTACAGCCTAAATGTATATATAATAATTATACATCATATATATGATATAATTATACCTATATAGTATATTATTTATATTATATATAATGTATCTATATATACTTATATATTTATATGTAAATATATATAAATCTATTAATATATTATTACATATATAATTAGATCTATAATTATATTCATATTATATATAATTTATGTATTTATAAATATATAAATCCTTTTTACATAATATAAATAATATGAAAATATATGAAATGTATGAATTATTAGTATTTTAAAAATCTAAAAATATATAT
>JANHGB010033890.1:0-11129 GCA_026283785.1 Coracopsis vasa
GCGGGGGGGGGCGGGGGGGGTAGTTTGGGTTTCTTTTAACATGTCTTAAGAGAAGCAGAGGCTGAGAAAGTTGGGGCTGTTCAGCCTGAAGAAGAGAAGGCTACGTGGAGACCTCATAGCAGCCTTCCAGTGTCTTAAGGAGTCCTTACAAAGATGCCAGGGAGGGACTCTTCATTAGTGACTGTAATGATAGGACAAGGGGTAATGGGTTCAAACTTAAACATGGGAAGTTTAGGTTAGATAGAAGGAAGAAGTTCTTTACTGTGAGGGTGGTGAGGCACTGGAACAAGGTGCCCAAGGAAGTTGTGAATGCTCCATCCCTGGCGGTGTTCAAGGCCAGTCTGGACAGAGCCTTGGGCGATGTAGTTTAGTGGGAGGTGCCACTGCCCATGGCAGGGGGGTTGGAACTTGATGATCTTAAGGTCCTTCCCAACCCTAACTATTCTATGATTCTATGACGTAAGATACTGAACCTCCAATCCTAGGAATTGACAGCTGTCAGAGTTCACATCTCTGCCAGATTACCTTTCACTTGACTACATGCTGTCCAGTCCCCAACATCAAGTACACCTGCACAAGGAGAGCATCTGTGATTATCCTCTTACATATTCCTGGACACTGCAAAGTTCTCTAGTATCGTTGGCATGCTATCTGATATTGTCCTGCACACTCTTTTATATCATTGCCAGAGTACTGCAAGGGAGAAAAGGAGGCAAGAAGCATTCTACATACCTTCCAACATGGGTAAGAAGACCCCAGCCTCACTCCACCTAGGAACAGGTGTATTTTTAGCATCAGAGATGCTTTTCAGAACAACTTAAGTGCTTGGAAGGACAGGAGAAGAAAGACTTCCAGCATCCACTCTCACACAGGAGAGAAGTGTAACACAAAAATAGTAAGTATGCTGGATTCTTGTGCTTCTCTCAATAAATATTTCCTTCAGTCCTCAGCACATCTGCAGTTCAGAGCTATTTCAGGACTTAATCCTCAAGTTCAAGATGGGACCAAACAAACATATTAGAAAGCACCAATACAAAAGGATGCAGCTCACCTTTGGTTTGCTACAAATTGCTCCCAAACCTATCAACTACAAACAGAAACATCATATACAAACCTTTCTCCTGAGAGGCAAAAATCCTCCTAAACCTAAGCCCTTGAAGAGATTCCTCCTACCTGATCTACAATGCAGAAGTGGCAGACTTAGCTACGTTTTCTTTTTCAGGAGCTTTCAAAGACAGAAATGCAAGGAGATACCTTTACATCTGCTTGCATCTAGGCAAGATAGAGAAAAGCAGGAGGAGCCACATATGTCAGGCACATACATTAGAGTAACTGAAGTTTGGTTTGGGTATCAAAGTCTAAACACTGGTGCTATTCTATAAAGGACAGACACTCAAGAAAGACTCATTTCTAACAAAATTGCAACATTTTAATACTGAACAGCTTAAAAACCACTAAAATACAAACTTTAACTTCGCTTTGAAGAGGGGATTCAGCTTCTAAGCAAAATTAAATTTTCAAGAAATTATGAACGGCAGGCATCTCAGTTTCCATAGAACATCAGCAACTCTTATTGGAGCTCTTCAGTCTAGAGCCACATAATTAATATGCTCAACTGAGGGAAAACACACACCAAACACTTCAGTACAAATTCACACCAGAAGAATGCCCTTTAAGGCCTCTCAGTTTGGCTTAAATGAATATCCTACTGAGTTAAGGCTAATACAAAATCCTACATAGTAAGAACCAGTGTGTAATTTTCACAGTCTGTATTCACACACAGAGAAAGAGAGTCACGCATGATCCCACAGACTTTCATCTTTGGACCAAAATCTGACATTACTGCACTGCCACCAACAAGACAACTTGTTAGGAGAAGAAGCGCTTCCCATTCTTGTAATCTAAATCCTATTTTAGTAATTACTAACAGTCCTTTTACCAAAAACCACAAAACCAACAACCCACAAACACAATGCCAGTTCAAGAGAAAGACTTTGGCATAGCCCCAAAGTTTCTTTATCCCAACTGTTGTCAGATTAAGTTACAATTAACTTTTTGGCACTCAAAGGCCCTGATGCTGCTACTAGCCTGAGTCACTGAGAGAAAAAAGGAGGTAGAAAGAACACTTCTTAAAACCCTATACTTATTAGCCTTAAAAGGACCCATGTCAGAGTCCTGCAGGAACAGAAGCAAAAAAATAAACATCATCATCATCTCCTCCACAGACAAGATGGTGCAGCTGAGCTTCCCAGTGTTCCCCCCCAACAGGTAATTATTTACCAAGTGAACTAACACACACCAGTGAACTAACACACTGTAGTTAATAATTTGCAATAATAATCCAAATAGGATGTAACAGAATATATAAAAAACAGACTCGAGTTCACCTTTGAACAAAAGAACAAGTGTTCTATAAGCCAAATTGGCTTTTCCTCAAACTCTTAATAAGCAAAGTAGACCTGAATGGTGGTATTTTGTTGAGGTTTGGGGTCTGGGATTTTTTTTTGGGGGTGGGGTGGTGGTTTGTTTGTTTGGGGTTGGTTTTATTTTTTTGGTTGGTGGGTTTTTGTTTGCTTTAGGGCTTTTTTGGGGGGAAGAGAGAGGTGGGTGTTTGTTCATTTTAAGCAAAAACCCACAAAATATTTTTTGTAGTTTCAGTAGTGATGCTGGCCTAAAACACAGCTACAGACACCTAATCTAAAGCCTTCCTGAATGAAGGAAGCTTTCACAAATGGATGCTGGGAACAGAAGTGCAGTTAAATTGAACTTCTTGCATGTTGCTTACTTCTACATAAATCAGACTTACTAGGAGCTGCTTAAAGCACCCATGATGATTTTATCATTAGCTTCAGCTTGTTAGGAGAGGTCCAATTGCCCAAGTACATCCTGAAGGCATATCAGGTAGAAAAATACGCTTAAGTTTTATGCATTATCTTATATAAGGATGTTGCACTTAACTACACCCCGGTGATAAAGATCTCGAGCTGCTCTGACAAAACACATTATTGGTCAAAATGTCTGTGTGCTGCAACAAATGAATGGGCAGTGGATTTGGTCAGCTGCTGTTTGCTGATGGATCCCAGGCATGTATCTTTCCAGGTTTGAGTGTATGGTCAGCATCTTCACAGCTACTACAATTTCAACATTACAACACAAGAGATAATACGTTTGAGTGATAAAACAGCACAAAACAACAGTCACATTTGTCTACATTGGATACATCCACAGCACAAAGCTGATCAAGTTGTAGAAGAAGCAGGATTTTGAGAGACTGAGCACGGAGTGGTAGGCAGGCTTCCAGGTGATGACTGGGATAAGAGACTGGCATTTTCAGGGAGAAAACTGCTGGGATTAAGAAGGGGAAATAAAAGAGATGCTGCTGCAGCTGCCTGCCGTTCTAGCAGAACTCCTAAACTATAAACATTTGAATTAATGAGATCATTGCCTGAGAGAAGTATGTTCAGTTGTTTCTGAATTTCTTGCAGGACCTGCAGCTGACTTTGCTGATTTAGAAGAAGCATATCCGTATTTTCCCTCATTTTCTGCACTGTACAAACAGAAAAGAATGTTAATGCTTGCTAGGCAAGAATAATTCACATAACAATTTAGAAGCCTTTTTCTACTTACACTCTTCAAGAACAAGATTCAAGTGATCCCTCTCAGGTTTCTCTGCACCACAACTTTGCTCTTCTTTATGATGCAGAGATGTAAATCCAGAACAGTTTGCATCTAAAAGCAAAACACTGTAAGTCAAGAGCCCACTTTACCACCAATTACTAGGTCAGCATTTCAAATATGTGTGCACACAAGGAAAAGGCAGCTCAGTAACAACCCTTCCTCTCACCCACATTTTAAACTTAAAACTTCAAGTCAGATGTTGGCCCAAATTAAACCAAACCAGAACAAAGACAAGGCAGATATAGCCCAGAAGAAAAAAAATTCCAGAAGAAAAAATACATTAGAAGTGAAAGGTCCCATCTTTAGGGCTCATTAGCAGAGTTACTAGGCCACCTTTTTACATCTATGGACTGAGTGTTCTCAAACTCTACCTTAGGAATTCAGTTCTGCCATTTCAGTAGAAGTTCGTTATTATTTCAACTGTTAAGATGAAAGGTTCTGCTACCCAGAATTTTTTTTCAGGAGGAAAACTCAAATAAAACTAATGAAAATAAACCAAACCTGAAAAGCCTCACACACAAACATACTGCCTCATGTCTCAACTGCCATGATGTTACATGATGTGGTTGAGAAGCCAATATCCAGAACAATTCTGTGGGTAGCTAGGCAAGACCCAGGATTAAAAATTAAAACATTTTTGACCAAATATTAAGGGACTACCCATGTAAAGGTAAAACAGAAAACAACCCACAATATTAGTTTTTATCCCAGATTTTCTGGTCATTCTAAAAATGTGGAATAGTGCAAAATCCAAAAAATTCTCTACTTTAATCAATCACCTTGCCTGGCAGCTTGTACTATGCCGTGAGTATTATAGAGGGGTAGCCAGAAGAAACTTCCGGCTGTAGACAACTAAAAGCTGTTCATTCAATATCCACACATAACAAAGTAACTCAGATTACCAAGGCCCTGATTCTTAGCCTAAATTCCTTCCGCTTCCCTAAACTTAGTATTTTGTTAGCTGAACACTTCTGAAGATCTCTATCTAGACAACAGGCAACACTATGAACCAGGAATTCGTGGGATCCAAGAGCTTTAGAGAGTCTGAAGTCTCAGGCAGCCTTCATGGCAAAGCCTAAATTTAAACTTTGGCATTTTCAAGGCACTTCTTCAAATGACAGAGATAAACATATAATATAGGAAGGGGGAAAAAAAGCAGGGGAGAGGGAGGAACCCTAACCAAACAAACAGAAAACACTCATAACCACAGCAAGGAGGGAGAAGTGTTTAGGAACAAATGGAGACCAGAGTATCCAATATATCCCCTGTGAATCTGCACAGCTTGAAATAAAACTCAACAGATCTTAATTCAGTTACCTGCTGTCTGTTCACTGGGTCTTTCTCTTAAATGAATCCACTGATGTTTGATGAAGTTGGAGTATAGACGGAAGCTATTTCCACACTCAGTACACCTAAAGGGCTTTTCATCCATATGGACTTTCTGATGGTGGAAGAGAGCTGCACTGCCACTGAAGCTTTTCCTGCATGTGGTGCAGGAAAAGGCTTTCTTTTTTGTGTGGGTTTTATGGTGAGCGGTAAGGTTTGAGGCACGGCCAAAGGTTTTCTCACATTCTTTGCACTTGTAGGGCTTCTCTCCTGTATGGACTCTCTGGTGCACCACCAGGCTGGCCTTCCTGCTGAAGCTCTTCCCACATTCTACACACTCAAACATCCGCACTCTCGTGTGGGTTCGCATGTGGTTCAGGAGCCTGGGACGCCCCTTAAAGCCCTTCCCACATTCTGTACACTTATAGGGTTTCTCTTCTGTGGGTGCTTTCTGGCTATCAGCAATGAGGGCGGGTTTCCTGGAGCCTCTTTTTTGGTGAGGAGGGTTATTACAAGCTTCTTTCTGCTGCCTTTGCAGACTGGCTGGCCCCTTGCCTGGGCTATGGGCTTCTGGTAGCTGAGGCAGCACATCTTGCTTAAGCTCTTCAGGGATTCCTTCCTCTTCCTCGTAGTTACTCAAAATGCAGTCCCCTGATGGAGTAAGAGAGCAATCTGACACTCCTCCTTCTCTAATGCAGGTAAACTGCTCCTTGTAAAATAACTGATTTTTCCAGGCCTAGCAACAAGTTCCACCAGAGTCCCCTTCTCCAAAAATGAAGGGAAATTATGAAGATTGAGAAAAAAAGACAAGGAAAAGTGGCACAAGGAAGAAGAAAGGTAAGAAACCTACCTCTTCTCTTCTCCCCCCTCCCCATTTCCTTGTTCTTCCTCTCCTCAGTCTTCCTTTTGCCCTCAGGGAATGGCAAAGGAAGACTGCCAAAATGAAGGAAGGCAAAGAACATGCTGAAACACCTTACCTGTCACGAACACCTACTGTTAGCTATTTGTTCCTGCAGACTGCACTCAGACACCTCACAGCCTGCTAAATTAAGATTAACGCTCTGTTTTAAAGCTGTGTGTTTGAGTGGGGATGGCTCAATACAAAGCCAGTCCCCTTAACCTTCATTAGGCAAAATTAACAGGGAAGTTAGGCTGTTTCTCACTTGTGTCAGTTAATATTTACTAACAGCATTTAAACTACTTCTTTTACAGGTTGGCACATCACCATTTTTTCCCTAAACAAGATCAACTGAAATTACTACAGGGAAACTGTCATGCATCAGAAGTCAAACGAATTATTTCTTGATTAAAAAAAAACCCAAAACTAATTGCCAATTAACTATTACTATGTTTTTAATATCTAGATATAGCATGATGCCTATTTTTCCTGTAGTGACAAGCTAAATAAAAGGCATTTCAAGGAAGCTCACAAGAAACATTCAAACACGGTCCTTTCTTTCCTAAAAAATGCAACCTAGGTATTTCACAAATGAATTTGTATGACCATACACCCTACGGTAAGCTTTAGTTATCTTACCCTTCTGACTGAATTTTATATTTAGTTCATCATTAATTGTAAGGATCACCTGACACAGGCTTATCCAAGTTAGATTTCTGCAGGCATCTTAAGATATTTATTATTAACTCAAGTACAGGACTTAGCCATTAGTATCTCTGATCTAGCATTAAAACATTCAGATACCCACACTACACGTACATCCACTTAATACATTAAGTTTCATTATTTCACTAACAAAAACCAGGCTTTCTACCTTCAAAGTAAAACTCTGCAGGGCAATTTCAGTCCTACCTCTATGACACCAAGAAACAGAATTCTACAAGTAACATGCCCTTCAAAAGACAAAATGCTATTTACTTGGCCACATGTGCCAAGACATAAATACCAGCAATAAAACAAACAAAACCACACACTTACTGAGGGAGTCTCATCTCTTACATTAACAAATTACATCCGAGAGTCAGCTTTCTCCTGGAGAGATGAAGATGACTCCATCTCACAGGCGCGGTCATTCCCTCATTCTACAGCTGACTATTCCCAGAGGCCCATGCAGACCCCAGGTCTGTAACAGTGAAATGGAACTGAACAACCCTCCATGCCCATCTATAGCTAGTGCTGAGGAGTCACACTCCTCAGATGCAGCTGTGCACCTCCCTGAGACTTTCCCCACCAGTGAAAAAGCCTGAATAGGAGTGTGCTGGCTTTCCTTCACCCCAAGTTAACTGTATTATCTTACTTTAAAACAGCTGCTTGGCATCAGAAGCAGAAAGAAAGACAAAATACCATAGAGCACCTTGCCGCAACCTAACATGCCACACCATCTGAGTAACCAAGGCCAGAGCAGCCAGCTAACAATAAGGAACAAGAGCCTCAAACTTCTGAAATTTAACTAGCAGAGCTACACCTCACCTGTATATCCTGCAATATCACTCTTCCCAGCCTCCTGGAGGATAGAGAATACAGACTCTATCACTGGCTCCATCTAGGAGAGCAGAAGAGAGAAGATGTATAGTGTGAAACCTTTCCCGCACAGACAGAAGAAGAGAAGGGGAGAAGCAGACACAGATGCAGTGCATTTTGGCAGTACCCACAGGCTACTTAAAAGGGCAAACCTGCACTTGCTGTTGAACACCATCTAAACTGAGTGATGAGACTGTTAGAAGAATCCTGAGTTTTAGCTACTTGCCAGCTGGAAAGCTTAATCGAGAGACCAGTGTGATAAAAAGCAGTGTTACCTACCCTCAACCTCCCTTGTAGCACCAACAAGGTCTGTCTGAGGGCCAGGGTCCTACTCCTGCCTTAGCCTCATCATCTCCAGCTTCTCAATCTCTTCCAAACAGCACCTCCGCCCGCCATCAATTCCCCCCTTCCCTCCAGAACCGCTCTACCCCTCTCCAAAACCTCGGAGCAGCACCTTCGGGCCTGCTCTCGGGTGGGCCCGTCCCGTCCCGTCCCCTCCCTGCCGCGGGCTCCCAGGCCGGCTGTTACGACAGAGGCCGTGGCTTTGCTCCTCCCCGAACCCGCTGCTGGCTCTCCCTGGCCCGGGGCAGGCAGCAAGTGGCACCGGGGCAGCACTGCGCCCAGCCCGCCCTCCCGCATGGGGCCAGCAGACCCAGGCCGCCTCCCTCCCCTGGAGCTTGCCGCCCGGCCAGTGCTGCCGATCCCCTGCCCTACCGGCACCCCTCAAAATACAGCGGGGTTTGCGCCTTAATCGTCCCGTGGTGGGAGTTGGGTGACTCTGCGGTTCCATTCCCTTGCACTCTGGCCATGTTCACTCGTTGGGTTCACCCAGCCCTCACCAAGGCGTTGCTGTGAGTGGGGCTGTTTTGCTCATCGCCTGCGTGGCACAGAGTGTAAATAGGGCATCGTGCTGGCTCTGAGAATGGACAGTGGTTCCCTGTAGAAGTGCGAGCTTTTCTCCACAGGCTTTAATGGCCACTGGGGTGCAGCTTGGCAAGGTAAGAAAGGAAGGCTGGCAAAGAGGAAGACCTGCCCTGTTGCAACCGAGAACATGCAGCAGATACCGCGGCAAAGAGAGGGCGCTGCTCTCAAAGGCTCAGAAACGACAGAGACAGACGTGGTGGTCACCCCTTCATATGGAGCTTCAGCAACTAACCGCCCAGTAGTGCCTCTGCCCACAAGCTCCCTCGTCGGCAGGCAGCAGCTGTGCTAAGGAAACATGCTGGAAGGCAAACATGCTGTGGGTAAGGAAGCATGCTGGAAGGCTCTGCACCCTTGCCTCGAGCTGCATGAATTATTCACACCTCCCTAGCAGCACACGTTTCCTCAGAAACATGGCTGGATGGGTGTTGGTTTATGGACTTGCATGCGCTGCATATGTAATGCTTCCAGCTTGCAGCGGAGCAGGGCAGGAGAAGCGACTCCTGGCTTCTCCTTCTTTGTTTCCTGGGTTCCCTGGGTACTGAGGTTCATCCAGTTTTTCCACAAGCTGGATTTCTCCACACCTTAAACTGCCCTATAGTTCTGCTTCCCCATCTTATCCTTGGGATATTGTCAGTTCTTTTTCACTGACCTTCATTTCCATACTATGTGCACACAGATCAAGAGCTCACCCTCCCATTCGAATATGGAAACAAAATATTCTCAACACACACATAATAACAGAATATTCTGTTTGCTTTTGACAGCCACTCTTTTACAAAACATGGTTAAAGTCTGTCAAAACAGGCTGAGAAAGTTGGGGCTGTTTAGCCTGGAGAAGGGAAGGCCTCGTGGAGACCTCACAGCAGCCTTCCAGTATCTGAAGGGGGCCTATATGAATGCTAAGGAGGGACTCTTCAGTAGGGACTGTAGTGATAGGACAAGGGGTAATGGGTTAAAACTTAAACAGGGGAAGTTTAGATTGGGTATAAGGAGGAAGTTCTTTACTGTGAGGGTGGTGAGGCCCCGGAACAGGTTGCTCAAAGATGTTGTGAATGCTTCATCCCTGGCAGTGCTCAAGTTCAGGTTGGACAGAGTCTTGGGTGACATGGTTTAGCGTGGGGTATCTGTGCCCATGGCAGGGGGGCTGGAACTAGATGATGTTAAGGTCCTTTCCAATCCTAACTATTCTATGATTCTATAACTGCTCCAGCATGGGTCCCTTCCATGGGTGCAGTCCTTCAGGAACAGACTGCTTCAGCGTGGGTTCCCAACGAGCCACAAGTCCTGCCAGAAAATCTGTTCCTGTGTGGGCTCCTCTCCACAGGCCACAGCTCCTGCTAAGAGCCTACTCCAGCGTACCCACTATTCTTAAGAGTTTCAGCTTCCTTCAAGGCATATTCACCTGTTCCAGTGTGGTCTTCCGTGGGAGAATACACCTGGAACTGGCTCTGTCCAACACATGGGCAGTCCCTGGTGTCTTCTCACAGGGGCCACTGCCACAGCCCCTGCCTCCACTACCAAAATCTTGTCATGTAAACCCAATATACAGGTTTACTGGGAATAGCCAAATTTTGGAGCAGCAATAAGGAATCCCTCAGACACTAGATTGGTGCCTTAACGCAAGCTCAGATGCTCTTTTTATGTATTCTGAATGGCTCCTATGTGGATGGGATCAAAAGTTTCCAGTTTATGCTGTGCTCTGAAAGGTACCTAGTTCTCCCACACATTTACACTGCATCTATATGTAGCTATACATATACACTGTCATTAAACTGAGTTGGAATCTTGCCATCAATAGACATTTCCTAGGGAATAACCATCTCATTAAAGATACCCAAAATGCATGTCTTGAATATCAAGAGACAGATTACTTTCAGATTACTTTCTCAGATTACTTTCTCAGATGTAGACATACAGAATTAGAAAGATTAATCACTGTGTTTGAATCAGGTTGACAGCCAGCAATATAAGTGATAATCATGAACTCATGGATATATGTAGGCCTATTTAGGACTTGGACTATCTGAAATATACTTGGACTCTATCAGCTGATAGTCAGGTGTAAATTCCATTTAAAATTATGTCAGAAGGATTTTCTTTGTTTAGGTTGTGACTGGCAGCTATGCAATTGGATCTAATTACCAGAAATGTTGGTTTCTGTGACAAAATGCAGCACTGGTCAGTCTTGAACTGTCAAAGCTAAGGCAGATTCTCTCTTCCACATAGTCAGTACTTTGGGGAAGTGATCTTCCCAGGTGTAACCAAAATAGTCATCCCATAAAAGTAACAATCTCAGTACAAGCTGCTTACACTTTTCCTTGGATCGCAAGTATCCCAAAGTTTTACAATTATGTATGTTTCTCTTTAATACCCACGGATGCCAAGATCTAAAACACTTTTTTCAATTTATTTTCACAGTATCTGCTCCTCAGCAAGTGCAAGATCTGTGTGGAATTGATGCCCCTTGCTGTAAAATGGTTCAATTTCTCCCAGTGGAGAAGGAAGACATATGGGAACTCATTGAGCATGTTTTCTTTCAGTAGACTTGCAAAGCTGTGAAGATTGTTTTCAGTTTGTCTTTGATGAAGCTCTCTAACGTGTCAGAGAAAAGGTAATTATATCTGTGAAGCTCTGGTGGGTTTTATCATGAGGCAGTGCTGCAACTGTCTTGGCAGCCACACATGTCCGAAAGAAGCAATGACAGTAGAAGGTCAACATCAGC
>JANHGB010033894.1:4095-30842 GCA_026283785.1 Coracopsis vasa
CTGCCTTGTTGTTTAACAATACTCTCGGTATTTACTGAGATGTTATTTTCTTAATTACACTTTTAACTCTGAATACTTTTTCTCTTTTGGAATAGAAATCTGTTTGTGCTAGTGTTCTTTTGGAAAATCACTTGAATGAGATGTGATCCAGCTGATTTTATACCCTAAAATGTGAGCAGTTTTCAGATATTCAGGAAGTACAGGTTTGCATAAATTTTCCAGTTGGTTTATATACTAAATTGTGATTAGCTTGATACATGTAACTTTTCTCACAATAATTACTCCCTTATTAAAGGGGTCATTTATACTTAATTCATATTTTCCTGTATCAGAAGCTCTGGAAGTCTTTATGAGTTTAACTAGTGTAGTTTCAGTCAGCATGTAGTAAAGTGTTTTCCTTTTCTGTGTCTCACTTGTTGGGAGTTGCCAAAGAGCAAGTGATAGGGAACCAGTATTTTAGTTTATATTACTTAGTTTTATTTCCTGAATTATGTTGCATAGCTACTAGGACTTTCAAAATAATGGCAGTAATAAAACTGCCAATATGACTTCTAAAAGCTGATTTGCGTTATCTTAATAAAGAGCTAGAAGCATGGGCAACCTGAAAAAAATTTCTTTGTGAGGCAGACAGAAATTTGTCCTTGGCAGCAAAGTGTACAAGTGGTGGTTGAAAAAAAAAAAAGAAATTTGTGCTTCTGTAAGTAGTTCCAAATAGAGTGATACAGTCAAATACAAAGTAAAAAAGTGGCAAGAAACAGTATGTAAAGCAAAGTGAAAAAAATAATATGTAGCTGCATTAACAGGTATTTTGATGACAGAGATTAAAAAGATCAGTGACTGGCATATAAATGCTGGTTGATGTATCCATTTATGTAATGGAAACCAAATTTTTAAGATGCTTTGCATGTATCATTATTACGTTATCTTTTAATTGTTGGGAGGAAAAGTATTCAAATAGTTACATATCCAGAATGGTCTTCAGCAGAGAAGATAAAACGTATGAATGTTGTTTTGCATCCTTTTAGTTTGCTGACCAGTCTTCTGAATGTTTTGGCAAGACTAGAATGGAATCTGAGAACTGGAGCAACTAATTTGTAGATGTCTCATATATTTTGTATTCTATATGGGACATATTAAAGGTGGACTAAATTAATTTACAGTTCATTTGTGTGATCACTTTCATACACTGCATTTTTACTAAGACTGCCTACATGGCTACACTACTGTAGTGTTCATTTAGGGAGTCGTTAGTCATAAATTTTGACATTCGTGTTCTTATTAGCCATGTGATAAAGACAGTTTTGTTAAAGCTTTATCTAAAAACTTAAGTTACATATGTCCCTTTCGGGTCACAATAATGAATTAAATGCTTTTCATTTCGTTTAAAAATTTGTAACTACAGTCTTTTAAAACGATTGAAACAGGCTTGTCATTTTCATCACTGGCAAGTGGTTATGTTGGAATTGGGGCAGGTTATCAGCAAAAAATTGTGGTTCCCAAGTGTATCATTTATTCAGAAACTGTGACATTGTTTAGTTTTGTAAAGAGCACAGTGAGATCAGTAGGGCTGTAATCTATTTCATGGTTTCTCTTTCAAACCAGCCCATTAAACTGTAATAGGGTTGTGTGAGAAATTGTAGTAAATGCTGCTAACAGGCAGGAAGAATTAGTCAAGAGAATGGATAGAGTGTTCTTGTCTTTTGGAGAGCTGTAGTCGAAGCGACAGCAGTGACTTGGAGACAATCCTTTCATCCAGCAATTAGAGAAATACAGTACTTAAGATTTTCAGCTACTTCACATCTAGGAGTTGATGCCAGAGTTGGGAGTCCCCATAAAAACTTAGTAGTATGTGGGCAGAATGGTTCATAACTGCATGATGGGCTTTTTTGTTGTTGAACCAATGCCACTTGTGTATCTGGTGTCAGTGAGTATGCTTAAGCCTCAGGCTGTAGAAGCTACAGCTGTCACGTCCTGAAAAATTGTTTTCTCTCCTGCAGTTGTGTAATGGTACGGGAATACTTAGGATTAGTGATTTCATTGTTTGTAAGGTGTCATTAGGGTTTTTTTTTTTTAACCTACTTTTGCCTTTAAGCAACACTTCTGTCTTTCAAAAAATGCCCCCAAGATGTAATGTTAAGCAAATGTGCTAGTGTCATATCTTGATATCTATGTTGCTTTTTTGTGCATATATGGGGGCAGAAGCCACATAGTAATTGCAGCATTGTACTGTCCTCTGTTGTGTTTTATGATCCTAAATCCTTTAGCCTGTACATCCGAAGGTTAATAGTACTCACCAGGAATGAATGTTTAAATACATAAACACATATGTTTGTAAACTTTCTGACGTCTTGCCTAAATTACAGGAGGACACAAGTGAAAACACCTTATATAATTTATTTGTCTATGAATTTTGGTTTGGTCCCATGACAAGGTTCATAAGGACCTCTCTTGTAGAACTAACAATTAAAAATATATATACCGGAGGTGT
Source organism: Coracopsis vasa (assembly GCA_026283785.1). NCBI lineage: Eukaryota > Metazoa > Chordata > Aves > Psittaciformes > Psittacidae > Coracopsis > Coracopsis vasa. The sequence goes on from JANHGB010033894.1 coordinate 6,584, forward strand.
TTTATTAGTAATAGAGGCCATGAAGCTTTGAAATCTCAGTTCTACTGATCTGTAGGGAATGATTTGTCCTAATGCAAATGTCGAACACTTTCTGAAATCACTAAAACCTTCCGATTCAAGCAGTCCCCATGCTTTCCTGTGATCTGTGAGTTTCCATGCCACAGCATCCTTTGCTTTTCCATTTCCCTACGGTTTTGGTTATTTGTCAGGACAAGAGGCAGTGGCACATTCTCTAGCTTCGAATTGCATGTGTGCTGCCTAGCCACCGGGCCGTTCGCTCTTGTTTCAGGATGGGTTAAACTAGCTACTGACTGACTCTTAACTGCTTTTCCCTCTGCAAGGGCACCAATTTACTCTTTCCTCCAGCAGCTGTTTTGTGCAAAATTTGTTTGTTGTAGGAACTTTAATCATACATACCTTTACCCTACCTCTATTTGAATCTTGAGAATAGATTCAATTCATATCAGCAGGCAAGAAATGTGAAATAGGAAGAAACGTAGACACAGCTAAAATGATGCACTAGACTTCCTTGTTTAGGAAACTAAGATAAAAATGATGAAATGTTATTAGTTTTGTGGTTTTGGGTTGTTGGGTTTGTTTGTTTTTTTTTTTTATTGCTAATCTGCTTGTGTTCAATATTTCTTGAAGTCCTAGCTGCTGGCACTTAGAGATGGTGGAGAAAAATCATCATTCATTTAAAAAAGAGTTTGCAGACCTTTACGCTTTCAGAAGGCTTAGTTTGAGAATGAATTAGGTATACCCTAAAGGCCTGAAATTAAAGGAAAATGAAAAAAATCTTTAAAGAATATTTGCTACTTTAAAAGCATTTGATGAGTGGTTAGCTTATGACTTTTAGTCACTGGAGGTTGGTAATATGATGGATATTTTTGTATGCATTTAGCTTTCCTTTGCTGAAAAATGTGTGTGTTATCTAATATGTCCATTATGCTTAGTTTTGAGTAGAAATTGATATACTGAAAAGTGCATCATTGCAAGCCTCAAAAGCATTCTTTGCACTTTTTGATGTTGAGAGAATTCTGGTCTTCCCCTCATTTTTATTTGGTGTGATGAATAATGCCACTGCCATGTCCTGGTATTATTCAGACCTAGATTTGCAATTCAGCTTGGCTCTATTTTGACTCCTAATGTCTGGGCATTGGATAAGTCTTAGTTATTTTTTTAATACATCTGTTAGCTGAAATAAAATTCTTGTCCATACTGCAGAAATTATTGAAATGATAGCTCAGAAAATGAAAAAGCTTTTCCCAAAGTTAAAAACATTGTCATTATTTTACCTAATGATGCAATCTGTCTGTTTGCCCCTCACCCCCGTGCATCTAGTTTCGCTTTCAGCAGTGAGAGTTAAATTGTTTCCTGTCAACATGGTATGTTAGTCACTGTCATCCCATTTTCTGAAGTTCTGTATGCTTCTTCTGATGCTTTAGATTTGCAGATAACGATATTGCCATCTTCTAATGCCTCATTCAAGCACTGATGGTTATCAGAAATGGTAATTTGCGGTTTTTAGGATGCCATCTGTCTTCCTGTTGTGCAGTTCTATACAGAAATAACTATGTTTGTATTTCTCTTTCATGTTACCTTTATTCAGCATTTGTGTATTTACATTGTGAGTTCTTCAGGGCAAGGCCCACATTTTCATTCTTAACTATGTACAAATGTAGCATAGGATCTTTTAGTATGGCTCTGAGATCTCATAGAAATAAGTGATTTTTGGTTAGTTATTCTAATGCTTCCTTTTCTATGAAAAATATACAGGTGGATGAACAAATATTTTATTTTCTGAGAGTTTAGACCATTATCTGAAGAAAAAATTACATGATATGATATCAAATAATTGAAAGTTACCTCAGTGATGATATTTGTTTTAAGGCTCCTAATGAAAACGTGTTAAGACTTTAAGAACTCTGTGACCATAAATATAGCCAAGTCCAGCATTTAAGCTGATATTTCTTATATTGCCAGCTTAAAATACATACTTATCATAGGATCATATATAACAAATGCAACTTTTTGATAACTCATCACTGCTTGAACAAGAAATAAGAACTGTTGATTAAAAATTGAAGGATGTTATGGCTGGACTATTTTGCCTGGAGATTTTTTTATTATTTTTGCAATAATATTTTTTAAAACCTCTGCAGAATAAGTATTGGGTTGAAATTGGGTTTAATTTTCGTAGGTGCAAGATCTCTGCGAAATACAAAATACTTGATAAATGACAAAATATGCCCCAAAATTGAGTAAATATTTACCCAGCCTTTCAAAACTATTCTTCTGATATTATCTCTGTGTTAGATTGTTTGGAAGATAAATGTTGAGTTTTCCTATTTGATTAATTTGGCGAAGATCTTCAATTTACTCAGGCTGTGAACTTTAAATATTTAGAGTTTAGAGGTAGCTTGATTGTAGACCAGTGGGGTGATAATCTGAAGCAGTAGCTCTTCTGAAATAGCATGTGTTTACTGGTGCTTTGTGGAAGAAAATTAAAAACAGACTTACAGAATTACCTTTTCTCCCCCCACCCCAAACAGATCAGATCAGTTTTAAAGGCTGGTTTGTTTTTTTATTCAGAGCAGTGAGGAGGAAAAAGGTAAGAAACCAAGGAGTATGTCATGTATAGTTGTTCATGTATGGATTGTAATTGGGGCAGAGAATACAAAGATATTAACAGTAATGCGTGTAATAATTATTGATGAATTGGAGAACAAGAATGAATATGGTACTTCAGAAAAATAAGTGATTCTGTCAGTAATACTGTTCTTTTTTCCATAGTCTTTTCCATGCTGACTCCTTTATGTAACTAAGCAGCCAGTGCTGAACTGAAGCATTTCTCAGAGCATTTCAGGAAAAGTCAGTGATTGTTGTCTGTGACAAAAGAGGTGGAAAAAGAGGAGTATTGAAAGAAGATGCCTGACTTCCTTTAATAAGGAAGAAACTTGGTTATTTTCTTGTTGATTTCAGTAAGCTTTGGCTTCCATTATAAGGCCCAGACCAGGTGCTTCCTATTGCCATTGGCACTGAATTCCAGTTACAGATCTTGGTCTGAGGAAAGTATCCAAGACTTCAGTGAGTCGGAGACAAATGAGAGTATCTCGAAAGGTGTTGACTTTGCCAACACGTGCCAGAATAAAAGGAAAAAAGAGCTGTGCAAATTCTGTCTCTCTCGTGTCCTGTCAGCTTTTGTCATCTAGGCCTAGATGTAGGTTTTCATGATTAAATCGTATTTCCATGACCTACAGTTCAGTCTTTTTACTAACAGTGTGTTGCCTGGGGCACAGACTCGTAAATGAGTTGCCAGAGAGAAACTAAAGTTACCTTGTGGTGTGATACTTGCTTAGGCGTGATAATTGCTAATCTGTGCAGTTGTATACTGCCCTTAATACAGAAGAGTTCCTCTTCTGGCTGAATCAGCAAATTACTGTCAAAGGATGTTATGAAAGTAAACATACTGCCTTCTGTTCAACCTCTGCCTCAGTGAAAGTTTCTGTTCTTTATTTGTTGTTTGGTGGCTCTTCTTAAGCTCTCCTAACCATGAAGTTCAATTGTCTTCTGTGGGTGGCAGTTCGTTACTTCTGCCCTCAACTGCTTCTCTGCAGATTCTGGAGCAGCCTAAGTGTCATGGTTTAATACATCACATCTCTCCTTTGATAGTCTTGTTGGAGAGTACATCCAAAAAGCTACCAATGAAAGGATTGGTACAGTTATTTGTGCAACATTGATTTATCCTTGTTTTGCTAATGCAAACTGAAACATTACAATTATATGATCTGGCACCATGTTTTTCTGTAGAACCTCTGCCTCATGCAGTAAATGGTGCTCTGGGAAAGAATGGCCTTGCCAGTAGTTCTTGTTTGTGCTCATCATTTCCTCTGCTGTCTCTGCCCTGCCCCCTCTCTGGTTTTTACTGAGCAGTTTCCAAAACTGAACGTAGAGCTGTTGGATTTCCAGTGGTCTTTCCATATGATTCCTTTATAACAAAGTGAGGGAATGTGGATAAAAAATGGTGCTAGTAAGAGTAATATAAAGGAGAATTAAGTGAGCTGGCCAAGCTGAAAGACGCAGAACTCTGCAAAATAATGTAAATATTTGTCAGCCTTCATAGAAGTAGATCACAAGGTTGGAAATCAGCTTGCTGCGTGTGCTTTTTGCTGGGACTCTTGTATCTACATCTGTTCTAGTGGATAGATTTATGGCTTTTCATAACGTGTAAACAGATTACTTTCATGATGTGAGCTCATACCATTTCTCATTTTGCTCTCTTTCTTAAAACAGCCAGATGTTAATTTAGATCCTAAGTCATACACAGAGTTGCTTGGAGTTTTTTATTATGAGTTTGACAGTCTCTTTGTGATCCCTTTGGAGCATCATTCATGTCACAAACTGGTAGCAATCATTCGTGCTGTGTTGTAATTTGCACAGGGAAATAAAGTTGGGTTTTTTTGTTTTGTTTTGTTTTCCATACCAGAACTCTGTTCTGTTACTTATTTGCTGTTCTGTCCTAGGTGAGGCTGGACAATATTAAACTGGTATAATATATCTGTTCTGCCACTTTCTGCTTCTCCACGTGTTTTGAATTAGAATGGCTGAGTGTTTGTGTGTGTGGGGGGGTGCATATAGAAAAAGGTTATGTTAGCTGTTAGTGCCTCTTTGAAAGGAGAAAGGCATTAGTGGTCTTTTTTTAAAGTAGTAATATCATTATACTTTATATACTAACAACAAATAGTAATAAAGTAGGAGCAATATTGTTACACATTATGTAAAATTGTGACTGGATCAAATGGTGCCTTCATTTTAAGGTCTTAGTTATCTCTTCTCAACTATTACCATCACATCTTACATTGGTGATGTTTTCTTTCACTAGTTTAGTTCAGGCATGGGTTTGCTTTTGTTTGAAGATATGTAATCCATAGCAGAGAGACTTTAACAGTGGTTGGTCATTGGCAAGAATAGTGTGGTTTTCTAAGTAAGCAATTTCTCTAAATTTGTATCATCTTACTGTAGAAGGCAATTTCTGCTTCAGAGTTCTGCAAAGGTTTACAAATTCTTAGTTTTCTGTTGCTCTGGCAGATGGAATGGGGCTGCATGCATTTCCACCTTCCTCAGTGAAGAGGAAATGCTAACCTTACGTGTTGAGGCTCTGTCTGAATGGACAGGGAGAGATGATTCTGCTCTCTTCCGGGGAATCCGTTTTAAAATCAGCAGAACTCATGGGCAGGGCGTCTGTCACCCTCCTGTCCTGAAGATGTGGGGCAAGGGGGCATAGCCAGGGGGCAGGAAGGGAGATCATTCTTCTCGCAGAGGAAGCTGGAGATTGGCTTGACCCATCTCATCAAATTGCACTCTAATGTAGATGCTCTGAATCACTTCTGGAAGAGCCTACTTATGCCAGGATTATTCTGGAAGCTTAAGGAAGCTGTCCATCTAAATTATGTACCTAAAGTTAGACCCAGTAAGTACTCCCCGCTCACAGTCAAATCCTGCCTTTTGGGGTTTTGTTGGTTTTTTTTTTTCCCACTTTAAACCAGTGCAGACATTTTAAAGCCATGATTTACATAGTTGATCGGGGTGAGTGTTGGCTTGTAACTTAATATTCACTGTGAATTTGAACATCAGTATAATGTTGTTAAAATATCTGTAATACTCTGCTTTCTTTCATATGAGAGGATGTTTTTTTCAAGAATTAGTGGCTTTTCCATGTTGCTCTTTAGTTCCAAATTTTTGGAAGCAAAAATATACTCTGGGAATTTACCAGAAAATCTCCTGAGGTAATCTTCTGTGGATTTGTTGGATTTTTTTTTTTTTAAATAGTAGATTAAAGCTTATATAAATATAGCTTTATCTTATAAAATGCTGTTAGACCTTCAGGATAACAAGTAATTTGGTAAACATATTAGCACTTGGTCTTTTATTCCAGATATAAATGCTACATGTAAACTGTATGTCAAATATTTCAAAACCACTTTATTAAAGAGTCGTTAACCATTTTTGGTTTTTCACATATGCATTTTAGAGGTGTATTAATTCATGGCTTCTCATTTGCTACCTCATTTACTATTTCAGTTAAGCCAGTGATAACAGACCAGTTGTAAATTGGGTTATTTGATTTCAGCCTTGCATTAATAATGGTCTTTTTACTTTGATCATTTTTTAATAAGATTTAATAATTTTAAAATTCTAATTTGTGTTTACATTGCTATGGTTGTAAATCCTATGTAGGTTTGCCCTCTTTGGGAGTGGACATCAGCATCACGTGCCATTGTTTGTGTGAGGAAAAACTCAGCTCTTGTTACATTTGCACTGTGATTGGTTGTTGCTGGGTCTGTGGATGAATGAATTTTGTGGCACTTGGGGAGAAAAGTCTGCAAGTGATTCAGTGCTTAAATTGGGCTGCAGAGAAACTTGTGATGGCATGTACTGTTATCTGTTTTGCACCATGTATGACACGTATGTACGCAAATGATGTATCTATGTATTTACAGTTTTGATGACCCCATTTAATCATTGCTCTAATTCCTATGATGGATTATGTCTTCACAGGCACAGTTAGTTGATCTGAAGTCTGAACTGACAGAAACACAGGCAGAGAAAGCAGTATTGGAAAAGGAAGTGCATGATCAGCTTTTGCAACTCCATGCTGTTCAACTTAAGCTGTATGCCAAAACTGGTCAGAATGTTGATTCTGGGGCTATTAAGGCAAAACTGGTGAGTATGGTGGCTTGAATGGAGGATTATATTACACTTTTCCCTCTCCTGGCTGAAATCCTTCTTTGGAAGGTGCAATTAAGCAGGTCACAAATCTTCACATTAAAAATATTAGAAAGTTATGTTTTTTGGTTTTAAGTAACATTTATGGTTTGTTGTTAGCAACCATTAAAAATAACATAAACAACACCAAAATAATGAATAAGAATTTAAGAAGTTGTTTTTGCAAAAACTATTTTCTAGTGGTTTCTTTAAGAGAAGAAAATATTTTAGTGGTTTATAAAGCTTTTCTGGAGACAGAAGTTGCAGAAGATAATAACTTCCAATATACAAATACAACTGAATATTCACATATCTTAAAACCCCTGAAGTGTTGGTAAGCGTGTTGTTTTTCTTGTAGTTACACTTTTGATAATAGTAAGAATGGGATTGTTTTGCCATACAGAGAGAGTGTAAATGGCATCACAGTCCTCTCTATTGTCATTCTTTCTCTTTGAGAATGCTGCAGATGCATCTATGGTGCTTTTCATTGCTACATGCAGCATCATGATAAAAGAACTCAATAAACCACTGATAATTCTGTACAATATGGGTTTTAGAAACTTAAACCTCCACAAAGCCCACCAAAAGTTAACAATAATTATTCTGTGCAGTTAGCTGTCATGACTGGTAACCAGAGTGTAGTCTGCCTCATTACTATCCGTAGCACAGATTCAAGCTCTAATACTACTAAGATTTTATAATTTAGAGAAGTAAAGTAATGTTGTATAAATTGTGGTTTCTAACTGTTGGCATAAATCAAAGTCTAGTTCTCTGGCTGTTTTTAGGATTGCTTCACAGGTTGTTTGCAAATATCTAGTCCCCACATACGTGGAACGTTAATCTCCTCTACTGTTTTGTCTTGTTAATGAATGTATAATAAAACACAGTGATAGACTTAAAAGCTGTCTAGGCTACTCACTGAATAACAGGAGTAACCCAAATTCTTCCTGGTTTAGATCCAAAAGCTGTGTTCCTCGGTGTACGTACTTGCTTATTCAATATAAAAGTAACATTTTCTAGATTTTATACACATAATTTATTCTCTATTGAATTATAGTTTAAGCATGATTGAAGTTTCTTTAGAGCTGTTAATATTTGTGGTTCTGTAAATAACCTTTAGTTAAAGTTCACCAATATTTTCTAAGTTTTAGGCTGCAGGTTTATATGTAGCAAGTTTTTTAAGCTGACACATCACTGTGAGTGTTTTTGGTCCCTAAATTTTGTTAGTGAGGCTTAATTTATAAATGGTGGAGAGAGTAATACTCTTAACCTTTTTGCTTCTCTTTGCCTTGTTATAAACTATGTCTAAAGATATGTTAAATCTTCATGCTATTGCCAGCAGTCTTTTTCCCACAGGTGACAATAAATACATTGTACTTTTTTTAGATTTTCTGTGTTGCCGTTGAATTTTATTGACAGCCTAGAATGATACTCTCTCCTTTATTCCATTTAATTCTTCCTTTTTTATAAACATCAGAACTAATCTTTTGAATTTGCTTTACTTTGCCTTCAGGGATTTCATGGTTTTAGTGGAGAAAAGCTCAGGTTTAAACTGTTCTAGATACAAAAAACTATAAAGGTCTGGAAAGCTTGAGCAAGCAAAATTGAGGCTGCTTAAATGACAATAAAATGGGAAGTTTGATGTTTAGGTAAATAAAAACTATCATGCTGACCTTCTGGCAGTCAGAAAGCCTCTGAGGGCAAATAAGAACTATGTCAACAGAATATGCAATGGGGAAATAAAGTTCTGTACTAGTTAACTTCTCGCTTTCTTTGTTAAAGACAACCACTCTTCTTGTGTATGAAGGCTCCCAGCATAAATGTATACTCTACAAACTGTAAAATGTGCGTAGTGTTGAACAGACACATTTAAATATTTTGAATTGCTGAGCAATTGATAACATCGTGTAGTTGAAGGCCAAATCACCTTTTAGGAGTGTTTAGTCCAATCACAGTAACTCTTTTGCTGTGAGAGTATGAAGTTGCGTAGTTGAAATTTTTTTCTTGAGTTTGGTAGATGATATATCTTCGTTGTTACTTCTTTCTGTCCTTTATGTTCCTTTTGTAACATGTATTCTGTTATTCTTTCTGAAAGGGAAAAGTCAATTATCTGTATAACAGATGTTATGTTAAAGAATATATTTTCTATGATCCTGTCAAAACTGCTTTCATGCATTTCACATTAATTTGCTATTCTTTATAAAACTTCTTGGTATTTTAGGAGAAAGTATTGTTTTCAATACTACAATAAAGGTTAAAATTTTTATTAAGATTTTTAGTAACTTTAACTGCAAAATACCAAAATTCTGCTAAGTACAATTATAACAGTGTGCTTGTTCTTTATGCCTTCTAATAAAATAAAAAATCTGCAGATAAATTTCTTTCGGAGAAAGTAACTTATGTTTCATTTGCTTGAAGTTCCTATTGCCTATTCTCTAATTATGGAACTCTTCTGTCTTAAGTCTGTCCTTTCTGTGGATGAAATGGTAAGTATTTTAATTGCCCTTTTTTTTTTATGTTTTCAGCAGTCCTTTTGTTTTGTGCAGTAACTTTTTATATATATCTTGGCCTAGAAACTGGCAAAACAGATCTGACTTGTTCCTTCTTCCTGTGAGTTGGCAAGATGCCATGTAAAGATTTTTCTTTGCGTTTTTAGTTTTTCTTTTCTAGTTTTGGTGTCCTCTTTCCTAAGTCTGTATGTGTTTTATTTATTATTGTAACAGCTAATTTAGGGTGATATCTGCAACTTGTCATTCTGAAAGACTGTTCTGGCAGTGTCTCAGAAATGTTAAGGTGTTATACAATTTCTAAAGCATAAGCACTGTACACATCTATCAATGTAACATGGAGTATTCTATGTGTTGTATTTAAAAAAACTTCCTGTCTGCCTTTCCTTGTTTTCCCTTTTCTCAGTTCTTCTAACAGGCATGATTAAAATGATTTACTGGCTTGTGTAATAGCCCAACGCATATAAACACAGTAATATATAGATAAGAAGAAAAAGTGAAGCAGTGTTAACTTTTATCTTTCAGTCTTTCATGGCGATAGACTTGCAAGTTTTTCAAACAGCTTTTCCATTTTTATTATGTTATATACCTCATTATCATTAGTTAGTATTTGCTCATTGAAAAGCCATGGGGTAGCTGGTATAACTATAAGCTTTGATCTTCAACACTGCAGTTGCATTTTTGGTTTAGTGGTTGGGGGTTGGTTTGGTTTTTTTTAATATTACCAATGGAAAGTACATTTCTATTGAACACTAGAAAGCATAAAACTATTCTGTAGCTTCCTCAAGTTTTTAAACATTTTTGAGACTTTTGTCACATCTCATGATCGTTGTTCAAGACAAGTTCTTTCAGTACATCTTCAGGGATTCTGTATTGCAGACCTTTTGATTTTTTTTAATCCATGTGGTGATCAATTGGAGACAGGCCAGACAAGAATGGCTTCTGGGTGTAATTTTCCATCTCGGTCGCAGAGCAATAGTCGGTAATTGAGAAAATAGGAAGAAAACAATTATATGGGGTTATGTTGTTCCTCATATTTTAGGTATAACATTTAAGATACACAACTAAAAATGAATCCTCTTAGAAATGTAACATTTGACTTTTGGTTTAAATATAATTTAAATTACAAACCAAATTCAGAGAAAGTGGGACATTTCAGCTTGCTTGAAGTGTGGTTTTAGTGTTGGGGTTTTATCTTGTTGGGTTGTTGGAGGTGTTGTATGGTTTGTTTTTTATTTGTTTGTTTTCAAACAGTAGTTTAGCACTGATTTTTCATTTAATTAAGTTTGCTACGATGGGAATCTTCATGTGCAGAATCTCTGTCTTTCTTTTTGTGGTATTCAGACTAATTTGGAAATGTCCCTGGCTGGACACTTGGGTTTTTTTGCATGAAAATAATTGTAATTTTAAAGGCACATGGACTTACAAAACATTTCCTTCACATCGTAGTAAAATCTTATTAAAATAGTTAAAGAATATTGTCAAATTGAGATATTTAGTGGTTTTGTAGTTACTTTTTAATGGTAAAAATAATATTTTTTTTTTGGTACGAATCTGCCATTTGAACACAGAAGAAAGTGAGGATGATGTTCAGGCTACTTAAATTTTGTCATCTTTCTGTGACAGGGAGAAACATTGTTGCTAATTTTCATCCATGGACCTTGAACGTTTTGTGCTAAGGAGTTGTAAGCTGGGTAGAAATCATGTCAGGAGCATAAAGTTGAATGCGAGCCACTAGCTGCAGTGCCAGAGTTACTGCTTGCATTTTTTTCCTGCATGCATGTCTTGAATGCAGGAGAATGTGTGTGCAGAAATAGTGAGTGTTCTTTCATTAACTTTGATGAAAGCTTTTTAACATGCTTTTTCTTTTGCTTTTTTTTTTTTTCTTTTTTTTCTTTTTATTTAAGGAGAGAGAACTTGAAGCCAGCAAGAAAGAAAAAATAAAAGAAGCTCAGCTGGAAGCTGAGGTGAAGTTGCTAAGGAAGGAAAATGAAGCACTTCGTAGACACATAGCTGTGCTTCAGGCTGAGGTTTATGGAGCAAGATTGGCAGCCAAGTATTTAGATAAGGAATTAGCTGGAAGGTATGTGAAGTCAATCCATGTCCCTTAGCATGAGATTTTTCTTGTTGTTTTCTTCCTTTGCATTACCAAAGGCATGTCCAATGTTAAGACCACGGAAAAGTCTCACGTTTGCAGTTAACTGAACAAGCTCTTGCACTTGCGCTAGTTGCTGCGTCGCTGTGTGCTCTAGCCAGATGAAGCGTATGAGTTGTACAATGCATTGCTTTTTCAGTTGTAATACAGCTTGTTGTTTTACTCTCCTTTTCATTATGTAGGGTCCAGCAGATTCAGTTACTGGGCCGAGATATGAAAGGACCTGCTCATGACAAGCTCTGGAATCAGCTTGAAGCAGAAATACACCTTCACCGGCACAAAACTGTTATTAGAGCTTGTAGAGGTCGGAATGATCTAAAACGACCAATGCAAGCACCACCAGGACATGTGAGTTGAAATGATAAGCCATTCCTTCATAATTTCCAGCATCTGTGGAAAATGAATAAGAGTTATTTTTTAATTTTTGTGATTATACTTACGTCAATATTATGTTCTTTCAAATGTCACTTCTGAATATATAGTTCTTTTGTATGCTGAAGGATACAAAAAGTATTATGATGACATGCTAAATAACATGTCACAATAAATGACCACGAAAGATGATACAATTCTTTTGACTTACCTAGGAACACTCAGTCCTTTTGAAAACTGAGCCTCTGCTATGTGTGTGTTTAAATGTGAATTTAACAGCATAATTTTGTTACCTTGGTTTCAAAATATGGAGCTAACTTATCTACAAAAACTAAGAATAACAACAACTTTAGGATTAGATTGAACTGAAATTAATTTTTAAAAATATCTTTAAAGGCCATATAAATGACATTCTGTAAAATAATTGATTTTTCTTTTTCCCCCCTCCAAAAGTTACTTTATAAATAAAACCTTTAAAAGGCATTTCATTGTGGGTAGCCTTGCTAGAACTCGCCCAATTTGGCACATGACCTGTTAATCACCCCAGTGTTCAGTTCATAAAACCAGACATTTTCAGAGAAGTGCTTTACCTTGAGCTATTCTAAATACTACAGTCAGATGGATCTCACTGCTTATGTTGCTGATTGCATATAAAATATTGGTGGACAAAGGTGTATGTGTGATTTGAAGGGTATGCATAATGGCGTAGTGGCTTAACAAAATAAATACCTTGATTTATTTAGTCTCTCTTTTTGTTTTGAGTTGAATGGGTTTTGGTATGGTTCATAATAATAAAAATAAACCTGAACAAGCATCCTCTTCTTTGGGGGCTGTATTACATCATCTTCTATAATTTGATTAGTTTTAAATGGCAGTTTACATCACAACTTTTCAGCAGTGGTCAGCATTCCTTCAGGTAGTCCCTTTATATTTTTAATATATGGCTGATTTCTTTCTTTTGAAGTTCTGTATCGTGCATCACTCAACACTGAAATAGTTGAAATAATTATTCTCATCAGGAGTGCATAGTGAGGTATCTTTTCTGATTTCATATCCTGTCTGTAAAGGGGCACTATAAGTTTGTCCTGCCTGGAGGTAATCTAAAACTCTGTTGCTGGTACACTGTCTGTATATAATTTAAGAAATAAAAATGCAGAAATGAACTTTTGGTTCACATGTTTATATTTCTGTTATGCTTGTTTTTTATTGAACTAGGATCCTGATGCCTTAAAGAAGAGTCAAGGTGTTGGTCCAATCAGAAAAGTTTTGCTAGTTAAAGAAGACCATGAAGGACTAGGAATTTCTATCACAGTAAATACTTGCATTTATTTTCCGTGACACATAAGAAGCAATTTAAATTTGTATTTGTACTGCTGTGAAATACTGGATCAGTGACTGTATTGTTAGAATGTATGGAAAAAGCATATGCAAATCCATAGCTATGGTCATAGAACTTGCAGACTCATTTTGGTAGATCAGGAAATAGCTATTTTACGTAAAACTTAAGATTTCAACTTATGTTTAGGATATAGACACTTCAGCAAATTAGCCAGTGCTGAATTTCAGGTGTGGTAAGTCAGTAGAAAAACAGAAACAATTTGAGAACTAAATTCCAAATTTTGAAAACCCTATTATGCTATTATTCTGAGTATTGTTTCTTGCAAGTAAATATGGTGTCTGATACGCTTTTTGAATGAGGTTTTGATGTTGTCTCATCAGCTTGTATATGACTTGATACATTTATTATTTTTCTCAATTGTCTCCTTTGACTCTGGATTTGAAATTTGTCCATTCTTTTGTGAGGAGAATAATTCGGGGAAGCATTCTCTTTGATGCATGCTTTCTAATTTTCTACAATGAAAGTTGAAATAAGCACTTTAAGAGCAACTACCAGAAAGTTGATTTTATGCTAATGGATATCCCAGTTAATTAAAATCTACTTCTTTTTTTTTTTTCCCAATAGGGTGGGAAGGAGCATGGTGTTCCAATACTGATCTCTGAAATCCATCCTGGACAGCCTGCTGATCGATGTGGAGGGCTGCATGTCGGTGATGCTATTCTGGCAGTAAATGGAGTTAATCTAAGAGATGCCAAACATAAAGAAGCTGTAACTATTCTTTCCCAACAGGTCAGTTGAGACCTGTTATCCATAGACACATTTAGGTGCTTCATGTATTCTATTGAATTACTTTGAACTTTAATGCTTTCTGAGCACAGTGTTATGCTAAGCTGCAGCGATTCCTGAAGCTGCATCACCTAATACTTAACCCTCTTATGTCTTGCAATTTAAGGAGAAAAATGCTGGGTCAGTAGTGGTCCAGTTAAACGGATGTATTGGCTAATGATTCTTCAGTAAGGCTGATGGAAATCAGCGTGGTACATTGCCCCACCGAAATAATTAGTGACAAATGTTTTATTCTTTCATGACTAGATAGCTGCAGCCAAACAATGTGTCTTATATCCTTTGTGGTCTAGAATCTTCTTCCTGCCTTCCTTCCCATTTTCAGACAGTTAACAGGTGCCAAACAGTTACAGAAAACTTACTCATTAGAAGTCACTGTTTGTAATGTATTGGCACATAACTGGGAAATTCAGGTAATTTTGGTAAATCTTAGGTATAGAGCTGTTCTTCTTTAGTCAGTCAAAACTTAATTCAGATACATATCCAAAATATTCAACACAACTGTTAATGTCTTTACAACAGTGAAATGTATTTATTTTGGTAACCTAGCTCATCTCAGTAATGCTATTATGTACCTGTGAAGTAGTAAGTAAATCTGTAACTTTTGTCTTATTTTAGAGAGGCGAGATTGAATTTGAAGTAGTATATGTTGCTCCAGAAGTTGATTCAGATGATGAAAATGTAGAATATGAAGATGAGAGTGGACACCGTTATCGTTTGTATCTTGATGAATTGGAAGAAGGTGCGCATTCAAGTTCTAATAGGAAAGATGCAAATGTGGATGTCAAACCCTCACAAGGTAAGCCGTCTAAAATCTGTTACATGCAGTTTAATTCTGAAGTGTCAATATTCATTGTAAAATTAATCTACTGTTAGTTCAATTAACCTACTCATAGGGTGTCAGCTCTTTTAGATGATCCCTCATTTATTGGCCTGGTTTACTTAGACATAACTAACTAACTTAACTGAATTAATTTGTGTGGGTTTTTCTTGATCACCTTTTCCCAAAGGTTGCAATTCAAATCTATTCTTATCTTTTCCTGACTTTTTTCTAGGAGTAGTTAATTCCCCAACACTTTCTGCTGTTGGCTTCTTCAAATGCATGTTTTAGATCAGAGAAGTGTAGAAACAGTTCCTGTTTTCCTGCCATACTATGTTCTGCTAAAAACCTATTAGTTCTTATTTTAGTGGTCATTTCAGCACACTTTCCAGTTTCTGAAATAAGGCTCACTGATATGTCACTCCCAAGATTGCTTCTCTTCCTGAAATAAAATTTCTTTTTAAATTACAGTGTTTGATAAGAAGCCAAGTATTGATGGACATGAAAATGGAGACCTGGGGAATTCAGTTGAAGCTCCATTAGAAGACGCTGCACCCAAGTTAGCCTGTTCTGCTGAGTCTTTATCCTAAAAACAAACAGACAAAAAAAATCAACTGGACAGATCCCGTCTTTGGGAACAATTGATAATCAGTATTGACTGCTCCAAGATGCATATACAAGTGTAGGTTGTAAAAGGATGATTAAGTGTCGAAAGGAACTGTATTACTGTTGCCTGGAAAAAAGGCAGTTACCTCAGGGCTTCATTGTGAGCAATTCTAAATGTGGAAAACTGTCTTTTGCGTGACACACAGTAGTTATCTAACACATGGCATGTGAAATGAATTTTCTTTTAATAATAAGCACCAAAGCATGGGATTTCTAAAAAGGGTAACTTGAATACGTTCAACTTTTGATCTCATTGATGTCCCCAAGGAAGCAGAGTAAGACGTGGGCAGCTTCATTTTGACCCTTTCATCCTTTAAAGGGACAGATGATGTTCAGTTTGGTGTGAAACAAGCTTTAACTCTAGAAGGATGGAGGGGGAAGTGTACCATTGCATCTATGAATAGTGTACTTAGGATTTTTGAACTGTAACTTTTAAAAGTAAGATTTATTTTTTTTTAATTTCTCAGAACAGTAAAAAACAGAGCTTTTACTTGAGCATAGACCATCAAAACCCAAATAGGACAGTGGAGTATTTGCTAATCGTCATCCTTCAGCCCATGATCATTTTATATGTGAGATTTTTTGGCATTGTTGCTTTAATGCATTCACTGCCAATTGTTCCATTTGAAACTTGCTCTGGAAGTATTTAAAGAGAGTATTGTGGATTTTAAAAGCAAAATTAGTTTTGAAATGCTCACAATTATGTGGGCCCTTTCGGTATTTTCTTTTTCCTGAGCATTATCAATTTAGCATTCATTAGCATACCATAGTATGGTTAGTGCTAATGCAGAGTGGTTGGAGTTGGTCATCATTAGCCTGTCCGTATAAAATGCTGAGTGCTTTTGATGGGTACTGAACATACTCATTTCACATTAAAATAATCTTTAAAGAACTGTAAGTTGAGTACACAGTACTTTACAGGAGGTGCTCAGAATCAGTCGGTGTCTGGCCCTATCTGTGTTATGTTACAGCAGTCATATTAACCTATAACTGTCTTACTGTTGAAACAAAGCGTTACTTCTTTTGTAAGAGCAGTGTATCTTAAAATAGCTTTTAATTGGTGTACGTCTAAAGGCCCTCAGTATGGCTGCAAATGGGAATGTTGAGGATGGTTTTCTTGGCCAGTTTCACATACTCCATTTGTAGATCTTTTGGGGAAGTGCAGCACTCTCCATGTGCAAGCTCTACATTGTAATCACATTTATTATTTCAGCATGCAATGCCAGCTTTCCTGTTCACTGCTCTGCAGGCTGTTGAACTGTAATGTGAGAATATAAGATTTTGTACATTGAGAGAGGAACTAATGTGAAAAGACATCTTTGTAAGTGTTACTGTGTAGGATGTACATACATAAGAAAAAACCTCAGAGGCCTTTAGAGTAACATCAACTAATCTTATGTTCTAAATTGTGATGTAGAACACGGTTACTTGTCTCTCTTAGGAGCACTATATATATGTTTATAGAAAAAGCTGAAAAAATGTATATACTTTATTCAAAGATTTTGCTATTTATAAATCCGTTAACTTTGCTATTTACATGATCATTTTGTGTGTGTGTGTGTGCGCGCATGAGTTCCACTTACTCAGTGGAATAATGTTATTTGGTTCATTTTTTATAATAGTCTGTGTCATACAGCATACTGTTGAAGGTTTTTAAAATAGTCAAAGCTGTACAGTTTTCACCAAACAGAAACTAGTATTTAAAAATAAAGCTGTGTGAAGAAGAAACAAGTCCTCAGGCATGTTTCTTTTTCTGAAGCTTCAGAAACTTGAGGACACATTGGCTGTGTGTTAGCAGTTGAATCCACTGCCATAGCTCTGCACCCAGATTTGTGTTTTTCCCACAGTTGTTCAAGCAGAGTGCGCTCTGAAACTGTCTGTGGCCTGGAACACCCAATGTCCTCTCTGTCAGAAAAGATTGTTCAAAGCCAAGTAGTCTTGTCTTTGAAAATCACTGCTGTATGAAATCTTCCTGCAGTTGTAAGGAATGAGTCTTGTCCGATTAGTCTGGCACTAAATTTGCCTGCACAGTTTCCCTTTATTTGAGGGAAAGGTGAAATTTTTAATTTATTTGTTCTTCCTTCTTTGGCACACCTTATTTTCCACTTAATACTTTTGATCAGTTTTAGGCTGAAATGGGAGAGTGTTTCTAGAGTTATTTTCCTAACATTCCTTGTCTACCAGTTTCTCATCATGCTGTGCTCTTCATCTTATGAAAGTTGCTGGACCCTTTCTCTGCTCTTATCTTGCCTATGTTTAACCTTCATATGAGATCAACAGAAGGAACAATTGCTGAAGAGAATGACTAGGAGTAGATAAATCAGGTAGCAGTAAATTATCACCAGATCTCCTTCCTTGCAGTTTTTATTATCTTTGTTTAGAAAACCCTTAATGGAAGGATTTTGCTCAGACACTACAATCTGTCTCCACGTACTCCATACTCTTCCTATTAGCTGATTTAACATACTGGTTTGTTGTAGACATACTGAGATACTTAGAGATTAATATTTAAACTGAAAAAAGCCTTGCAAATTGGAATTTCCAGATTCAATAGAAAAATTAGTATTTTCCCCTTTGTCAGTAACTGGGAGACTCAGTCCTGCTGGTTCCCAGGGGTTGAATGAATTGGAGTTGGAAAAATTTCTGAGGAAAGTCAATACTCAGACTTCATTTTTATTTTTTAAAGTGTAAAATGGTTTACTTGTGTGTGTATATATATTTTTTCTTACTATTCTGAAGAGAATTTTGCAGGTTTTTGGGTTTTTTAGTAGATAATTTCTTGCCTATTATAAAAATCTTCAGTGAGACAGTTGTATTTTAAGCTAAAGGTGGACAGTGTTTGTTGGCATCTAGGACCAATGTTAATTAAAAGCATGTAAGTTAAGGAAAGTGCTTTATGGCAATAAATTTAACTCTGATCAAAGGCTGTATGTAGTATTTTCTTTGTAGAATTGTATTCTTGGAAGAGGAGACGGTTTGTATCTGTCTCAGTATATATTAATCCACAGTTGTATCAAACAAAATTGACGTATTTATTGTATCTGTCCAAACATTATTGCATCACGGATTACTCTTGTTTCTGTAGCAGATAGAAAATTTTGCAACAAATGTATACATCTTGTTGAGCTGAATATAATATATTTTTTATTAGCCTGTAAATAAATATACTCTTCTTCATTGCAGTGATTTCTGCACCTAATTCAGACTGTTATTTAATTTTCTTCTGGTTTGATATATAGAATACAGACACCCAGCCCTGTTTGTTTTCTCTTTAGCATGTAGTCCACGCCCGGCCAAAAAGCTACTATGAGGGAAAACAGAAAATACATAACATGAATTTTGACACTAATCCAGTATTGGCCAGCCATGATTAATAGCAGATTTTTAAAGAAGATGAGGTTCTAGGACATGTCCCAAATTTCACTGAAATGCATTTTATGATGCGTGTTTTTCAGTAAAAGAATAAAAAATGAAGTATTTGCAGTGTTTGTCTGTATAATAATACCAGATATATTGTGAAACCTTTGGCTAAGAAGAGCTATAAAGACCCAGACCTGTTAAAGGATTAAGTCATTTGGGTAAAGTTGTGGAAACTGCCTTCCCCCCCCCCGCCATCTTTTGTTTGTTTGTTTTCCATGCATTAGGAATAAGTATATTCTGCGTTTTCCAACTGAGTTACAAAAAAATCCCCTTCAACTTAGATTTTTTTAGTCCTGATATGAAAGTCTTTTAATAAAGATTGTTTTGTGTTTCGAATTACATTTTTAAAAACCTAATGTCTCACCAACATTTGAGTGGTCATCTTGCCCTACAGCATCAGGTTCATCTGGATGAATAGAAAGCTCAAATGAAAGGTAATGGTATGGTAACTGTGGCAGTAGTATAATTACGGTAGTACTTAAGGGTTTATTGAGAATGTGTTAGAGTAGAAGAGTGTGAGGGTAGGACTGGCTCAATAGACATGGCCGATTCATGCCGGATGAAAAGATGTATAATACACAATTGGTGAGGGCTAGAGCTGCAAGTACTTATCTTTTAGCTCTAAAATTTTTAGAAGGTTTAGACATGGGTGACTTCAGCAGATGGAAGGAAGAGGGAAAGGGAAGAAAACTTACACTTTCTTTAAGCTGTCACAAAACAAGCAGAGGATTAGAGGCAGCTATGAATGAAGATGAAAACAGATGGGAAGAGGAGAAAAAAAGAATTTTCTTTATGTCAGCTGGGGTCAAGGAAGGTAATTCCAAATTTGTGTCCCAGTACCCGACTGAAGGACCTCAGTGGCTGCTCCAAGTGACCACAGTCACAGAGTAATCTCTGCATTTTTTTCCCACAATTTACACATGATGGAAAAGAGGAACACATCCTGACTTAGGTTATGTGTAAGGAATCCATTTTTGCTGGTTAAAATGTCAGCTCAATGACCTGAAAAGAAAATTACCTCAATATTTTGTGCTAGCTTTTTGTCCAGAGCGTGTATTTTCTAATACAATGTAATTTCACATTTTCAGAAACTTCTTCAGAAGTTTCACAGCTGGAAGGAAACCCAGGAGTTGAGAAGTGGTGAATTGACTTTGAAAGAAAAATACTTCTTTAGTTACTCTTTTCTCAACAGGTCAGTTGTTGCTTCTCATGTTTCAGAGTAGCCTTGCCTTACCTGTGTTTGCCTGGTGTACCCCTGCTGTAGATGTACTCTGATATCTGCTCCTGACACCCTCATCTGTCCTGTGCTGGGGACGAATGGGGCTTCTGAGCTGAGTAAGGCCTAAGTGGTATTTTTCAAGGGTTTTCCCTTTATAAGGGAGATTGAAGCCACTTGGGTAGATTTTCCACACACTTTACAAGTGTTTGATTCTGTCAGCCATCACAATTATTTGGTGTCTCTATCAGCCTCCTGCTCAGTGTGCCAGGACTTGTTTCTCCCAGCTGTATCAAGGATTGGAGCATTGGAGCTGCCAGTATTTTGAACGTTCTGCAGGAATGTGCTCTTCCAGTCCCCTGTGACAGGTATGTTAGAAAGGCATTAAGCCCTGAAGAAGAATCCAGGAAAACTGGTTGAAATTGTGCTGTTTTTTCTCTGTAACTTCTGCTTTAGGGAACGATCACATTTGCCTCATTTTGGTTTTTGCACTCTATTTCTGTAAATCTCCTTGAAATGCAAAAGCACTGCTCCTCTGAGCTGCAGCCTGAGCCATTTCCCTAGATTCCTCTCTGTCAGCTGAGGAATCAGGGTGTCAGGGCCACCAGCTCTCTGCTGCCTTTTCAACACTGGGTCTCAAACAGGAGGTGAGGAAAATGTGAAAACCAAGCAAAGTGAGAGTATAGGCATTTACAGACATGTTTGGATTGCCCGCACTGCTGGAAGCCAGGGGTGCTTGGGAGGCATCTGGTAACTTAGGTTAAATTGCAAGTCTTCAAATTCTTAACAAATATATTTGTAAACCTCTGTAAATCCTGCTGATTAAATCTTCATTGTCCTATTGACTGTCTAAATATTTGCACAAATATTACTTCTGTAAAATGGAATAAACCAGATTGGCATGTTTGGGTTTTTTTAATGATACTTTATTTGCTGTTGTCCAGTGTTTATGTTTGTTACCAATTTCTTTAAGGGAATGGAAGCATTAACAGTCACGCTGCTGAACTGGAGCAGCTCTGCATTAAATCCACTGGCCTTATGCTGCTGAGAATGTCCTTGCCCCTGAATGCTTTTCCTTCTGACATGGAGTGTTCCTCTTCACTTCCCTGTGAAGAAATTGGGTGTTCCCTGTTGCAACAACCCATAGTGAGTTTGCCACTGTTGACCCTTTCTCGGCTAAAGGCAGGAGAAGAAGGCTGCTGTGGATTGCCCATGCCGATCCTCTTATAGGATAAGAGCCTTTAGGTTACGTCCACAAAGGCATCAGTTCCTCTTAATTTATAATTTACATGGTTATTTATGGCTCTATGGGAAGTGATTCCCAGGGGATGCTGTGACTTTAACTCTGCAATGGGTACGTATGTCAGCTGCTGAGTGTTGGTTGGCAGCTTTAGGCTTGGAACTAAGGAATGGACTTTTTATATAAGATAAGTGGGGATTTTTGTATAGCTGTCCAGTGAGTGTTACTGCACAGCTTCCTATTTATTTGATCTTACTTGTCCTGTGTGACAGCTCAGGTGTTCTGCTGATTTACAACAGACTTACAACAGACCCTGATTTACAACAGGGTGTCATGAGACAATTCAGAGAGCTAGCAGAAATTTTTCACATCTGTTGTGCTCCTAAAGTTCTTATTTTAAATCCAGGCCAGATACTACTAACTTTGAAACTGATTTTATTTTAAAATGAAAGACTGCTATGTCTTAGTAAGTTAATGTGGTTTTCGTGAGTGAGCTGGTTAAACAGGCAAGTGTACTTCGGGCTGTCTCAGGTTTATGCTATTTTCAACACCAGAACTTATCTATTACGTAGTAATTGCTGTTCGCAATCAGAATCCTAGTTTTTGGTGCTAAATGTTTGCATTTGTATTTAGTGCCGAAAGGGGGCAGCAGATTCCTTCAAATCTTCAGCATTGAAGAGCCTTGAAACGGAACCTATTGTTTTGCGGCTTGGATGCTGGTGGTTTTTTAATTTAAAAAATAGGGAAACTTTATTCGTTAGATCTATTTCTATTAACATGCGTTCTTAAGATAACAAACATCCAGTCTGGTTCACGTCCTGTAGCAAGTACTTTGCAGGTGACACATGTTATGGTAAAAATTGTCCTCTGTATTAATGTAGCCTACGTACAAGCACACATGCACACACACACACAGACACTTATCATTTCATATAGCTCTGGATTCATGACTTGTTAAAAAATACTGAAATATTCCCATCAGTTACTTTTAAAATGAATGCTCTGCTCTTACAAGCTTACATCCAAGCAGTGAAAATTTTATCTCTGTGGGTGGATTAAGTCTTTCCAAAAGAAGGGACTGAATGCCCTGATAAAACATAAAACCAGAGATCGGATAGGTTTGTAAACGCTCCTGCCTGCACTTTGCCACTGCTCTTCAATCATGATACTCAGGCTGTTTGCATTCCTGGGATCTTTGCTGGAACGGAGGCTGCCCATGGTCACATCAAACTGCGGCAATGTGAGATTATGTTTTGTTCTAGTCTAGGTTTGAACAGAAGTGCCTTGGTTGGAGAAAGAGGAAGGCCAGTTCACATTGACCCAGCATTATCTTTACTGCTGTTGGCTTTCAGTGACCACCAAATGATAGTGCAGTCTCCAGATCTGGTTTGTTGTTGTTAACCAAGTGATCAATGAACTTGTTAGTAAAACGCTCTGTGGTATAAAAGATTTACGCCCCTGATGCTGGTCCTTGTATGGTGATGTGATTGTATTATAAATAGGGGAGGCAGGGTGCAGAGTGTGACTTCATCTGTCAGAAAGTTACCTATATAAATGAAATATCCTAAAGGGTATCTTCTAGGAATGTCATCTGCAGGGTGTTTGTAAGATAAGTTACTGCAGCATTGTTACCAAACTGGTGGCTTGCTTTGTGTTATGGGTGTCAAAAAAGACTTGTACTGCCTTTTACAATGAGATTCTGAAAGTGGTTGGATATCTTTGGAAGAGAAGTTGCATGAGCTCTCCACAACCTTTCCATGTCCACGTATGACTCCAGCATTTCCATGTAAGAGGCATGCTTTATCCAGGTCACCTTATTCAAATTTTATAAAACTGTCTGTCAGAACAGATGGTGTCACTTAAGGATAAAAAGCTTAGCCATAGATGTGAAGAAAAGCTGCCTCTTCAAGTGAGGTCTGCTAGCTCCTCTTAGTCTTTATCATCCGTGTCTTCTCTCGCTACATGACAGAGGACTTCTTGCATGTTTGAAATTGGTGTTTTCAGAGGCCTTTACATTTTGGGATGGGCTTGATTTGTTGCTTACAGCTGTGGACAAGTGGCAGGATCTCTGTCTGTCTCAGTTTGTTCATCTATGAAATGGTTGCCTGGGTCACAGAAATTAAGCTGTGTAAAATACGTTTGTCAAAGCTATAGTTTCTAATACATGCTCAAGGCATTATATTGTTCAGACCAGAGGCTGGGTGGTGGGTAATGCAATTTGCAGTCTTTCTGTGGTCTTTTGTCCCCTTCTTTTATGTCAAGCATCACCACCTTCTCTGCTGTCTGCCACTTCTCATGGAGGAGGACTTCTGGTAAACTCCCTGTCATTGGTCAAGCTTCAACCATTGATGTGTGTTTCCATACTGTTTGTATTAAATTGTTCTTGGTGTTTCTTTTAAGCCTGGAATTTTGGCATTACTTTTTTGCCTGCCTTCTAATAGGCAACACATACGTGTTTTTAAAGTCTAATATTGTCTGTTGTCACCTGTTGGCTGAGAGAACATCGTAGGTTTTGAATAATTAGTTATGTTGTAAGTTTCCTTACTCATCTTAGTAGTTTGGACTCATAGGAGGAAATGCTGGGTATTCACGGGTACTGCTCCTCTTCAGGTGAGCAGATAATGCAGATCATTAAAGGAACTTTTCCAGTAAGGTTTGTTACAAATTTTGTTTTGTCAAAATTACAGATTTCTGAGGTCAGTTCCAGGGGGATTAGCAGGACACAAAAGCCTCAGTAACAGTATAATGTCATATATGTTAGCTTGTATTTTTTGCTATGCTGAAAAAATTATGCTTCAACTTAATCAAGTTATCTTGTTCCTGGGTTTCTCTTTTTAATACATGCAAATGTATAAAAACAAATTGAATGATTGATAATCTTTTTGGATGTCACATGGCACCTCAGTAGCTGTGTTG